>NW_019091521.1:1194046-1211777 GCF_001949145.1 Acanthaster planci
GTTCACGAACCTGGCTCAGTGCACTGCTGACCTCTTTTCAATAGGGGCCAGATTAGCATGCAGCGGTACTGTGTGGCTCATCGCTTCGGTGGCGGAGAGCTTTTGTCCCCGGTGGTAATCCACTTGCTCTAAATACCCCAAACCCTGGTATACGGTTTCAAAATAACACTGGATTATCACCACTTTTGAGAGTGAAAAATGCCGGTAATGCCCAGCAGCCTGGTCTTTTGTTTGGAGTACGGTCTTTTGTTACAGGGCCCTGTTTCCTTTGTCCGAGTTCGGAGACCCCGGCCACACACATAAACCATAGGGCTCCGATTTCGGAGTCCCCGGCTGGTAGTGGTTAAGCATCTATATTGCACAACTTATCTGAACCTCTGACACAATATCCACCATACTATGATAAGGTCTGTCAGCTTTGAGATTCAGAGACACATCTACAAGTTACAGTTAGAATACATTCATAACATCAATCCTGGACAGTATTCTATGTACGGACGCCAAATTCTAGGACATTTTGAGGCTTTCAGATGGCTAACAGGTCACCGCATGGAAAACGAAGTGATATCCATATATGGAAATTTTTCCCTAAACCCTCAACATTTTGACTTGAAAATAAAGTTTCCACATGCCCCAGTGCACAGTGGATTGCACTGGGTATACAGAACTTCTCAAGCTTTCGTTTTGTTAAGACTTACCTCCTTGTGCTACATTTGAATATCAACAGTAGCAGGTATCACTGTCTCACCTTAACTAGGTCCTTGGCCAACCGTGGATAGCAGCAGAAATAAGGGATCATGCGGTGGATGTGACGTAACACAACACAGACAATGGTGGTCTCGGATAATTGCTTCAGCAGCTGGAACGGATTGAATCTAACAATCATTTTTGGGAAATGATCACCCAAACCTGAAGCCTGCTCCAATCAACAACAGGCAAGAGTTCACACATGTATTAACTCCCTTGGTGTGAAAGCTCACATGAAATTAAAGGATTTAGCCCTGCTCGGGTTAGGCGTGAGGTCAAAATACAAACGCTTTTGAAAGCGTCCAGCGCTTTGTATACGGTAAGCCTCACGGACGGTCAACATCGTAAAGACGAACGCTTCAGCGAGGCTGGCCAAACCGCTGCGGTCGAGTACACCTTGCACTCAGCAGCTTCCAGTAAACAACGGACAGCTCATCGCATTACGGCATCATAAACGTCTGCGGTCTGGTGGATTAGTCATAACAATAGCTCTTTACTTTGCAGCTCCACAGGAGGATTTAGATCGGCAGACTGTTTTAAACATCCTGATAAAACATGTGTATTGAGTAGTTGTGTTGTGCTGTCAGTTTCCAGACCCAGTCTTTTCAGGTCTCAATACCCTGTAATCTTGATATTTTGTCTCGGTATCATGAGTTAAATACACACCTAACTGTATACCTGCAGAATCGAATATACTAACTCGAAATAGTATTTACCTGAATCATACACGACGTAGTGTTCTGTTCGCCAACATGTAGTTACAGATAAAACCTTTTTTTTTTGCCCGTGCGCACAAGCTGGGACTCAGCATTGCGCGCTCGCAGGTTTTCATGTGTAGGATCGAGGAAGACACGTATGCGAACTACGCGCTTTCTGCTTCGAAGCTGCACCTGCACGATTTAAGGATACAAGTACATGTTTTTTCTTGAAGTCAATAGTACATGCGTGCACGTTGCAATATGTTTTGTACGTACGATTCTTGTGTACTCTTTGAATACTTTGTGGCTGCACAAAATTCTTGTTGGAAAAACAAACATGTCGGGTTTTTTACTTATCTCTGGTGTTTGACTTTGCCTATTAAACTTAAATGCACAATAAATTAAAACAATAACACAATTTAATCTAGTGCTGCAGGTGAACCATCAAACTGAGGCAAAAATCATCAAACAAGGCACTTTTGAACCGAACCAAACTGTTCGGTTCGGATGTACGGCCTTAATAAGGCATTTTATTTATGGCACGCGGGAAAACATACAAAAATACAAGAAAACTGAATAAAAAACAAACACAACGAAATATGGATAACGAGTTATACGGCGTGCTCCACACGTGCGTGAACATACTGAAACTTACAATGGCCCGCATCATGAGATGGTTGTAAAAAGCATGTGGTGAGAATCACTCTGAAATCAACCAAGAACAAGCAACGTTGCATTGTACTTGTAAACGTGAGTACATGTCCGAACCCCAACCGATCCGAAGTTCAGCAAAAAATGTCCAAGCCCTGTCTGGACCGAACACATACTTGCAGCACTATTTGATGCGGAGTTTGACATTTTTTTATTACCTTCAAAGAATATGGTACACGAGACAGAAGTTCCAAATAAACTCAAATTGCCTCTACGTGAATATTTCCTTTCATAGACGATAGATCAGGCGGTAACATGAGGCAACCGTGTTTGGCATTCCCCGTCACTCCCATATAAACGCATTTATTTTCCAGTCTAAAAACACTTAAACACAAACAATTATCTTAGGGCGACGCTTTTTGTCATGAAATACCCACTCAAAACGTATCTGAAGCTAGATAAATGTCTGTAGCCTGGAATGCAGTTGATTCTGTGTCTTCCTATCACAAGGTGTTAACCCCTAATCCTCACGGCCAGCCCAGGAAGGCTGACCAGGGCCAATGAAGTTCTCCCTGAATAGGATCTTTTGTTCACAACCAAGGCTGTGCTCATGAAGCTAGACAATCCAGGGCAGACGGTTCTTTTCAAACCGTTGAACTGTCCAACACCAAAAGACGAACAGAATGAAGGGGGATTAACACCAACCGTTCAACTGTTTCTAAACCGTCTGTATTTTGACCTCACGCCTTATTGGACCCAGTTAAAATGAGCGGAAAAGAGAATTTCTCGCTCCTTAACCCTAACAGTCCTGAATCCTCCAATTTTATTTTGCACCCACCCTAGGGAGTTAGGGTTAATGCTTGTTATGGATTCTGCATAAGTCTATGCCCTCAATGGTAAAAACGCAAAATGAGATGTTCTTGGAGGATAAGTGGATGCCATGTCTGCCACAGATCTGTACTCAGTGCATCCACGTCATCTTGCTCTGTGGCAGTCTTGTGTGCCCTCAGTGTGCAGTGACCTTCCTTGTCTCTTAAAAGTAGGGTGCATGCTCAGTCACCTTGTCACTGTACTTTTTTGGGTTACATTTCTTGCATTGAGCAAGGTGCTAAAAACACGTGACAGAGAGCTCCATGCCTCAGCATAATCCTATCCTTTCACAGGCCAAGCGCACACATCATTTTCATGGCTTCAGGACTGCAGAAGCAGGGCACACTTGCACAAGATGGTGCTTACATGTATGTTCCCATCTTATTGAGGTAGGAAAAAACCTCATTAACACATATTTATTTGAACTCGGGTCCATCCTGGAAAACTTTAGCCAGTACTTTCCATAATGAAGATTAGACAGGGAATACAGTAATATGCCTCAGGATGTGGTCTGTACCTTCATGATGTCAGTGAGATAAAACTTGACGCTAGCTTGGACTTGCTTCCACCGTTTGGAAGACGAAGGCAGATTTCGTCTGTAAACATTTTAAAAGAAGAAAACAAGATTTTTTTAAACCAAAGCAGAGGGGAGACTTGAGACAGTATCTGTTGAAAATAACACAGCATCAACATGTCAACAACTGCCTAGCTGAAGTTTGCTGGCAAGTATACTTCTGGATTTTAAAACTCTTGGATGAAAGAATGGGCACTGAAGGCATAAACTGTGATGAGATGTGGACTGTGACATTACTGACAATATGACATCAAGGTATTTTTTACTTAAGCTCCCGTCAGTTTGTTTCTGCACACCCGTAAGCTACAATTTTGTATAAGGTTCTGCACGGAAACCTTTATTGTCATGTTGGTTGAAACCAGCTCATACGAACTGTACTGTTGGCCTGTTACCCTTTCTACTAAACATGTATTTCTCTATACATGTACATCGCTTTTGAATATTTTCAAATATAACTCTGGATTTTTACTTGAGTAGAGCTCACTTTTTTGTTGGCTTGTCCTCCAACTGAAGTATGTTCTGCAAAGAAGGATGGACATGCTTCAAGCAGAGACTGACGACGGCATTGAACACTACAAAGTAGAGCAAATATAAGGGTGTTGTCATCATACAAAGTCCACAATATCATACTTAAGCTTCCTAAGAAAATGCCTGGAAACTTGGTCCAATTGAAATTTCTAATTTCCTTTCCTGAAGGCATACTTCTGAGAAAGACCAGTTCAAAAATTCCCATTTATGAATGGCAGGCGTTCTCATCTGGGAAGACCTGGCATTCCCATAAAAAGGCTTGTAAATGCAAAACAAACAAACAAACTTCCCACTCTGAACTCAGCGTTCCCATTTGAGAACTTTCAACATTCACATTAGGGAGTCAGAATACACTGGAGCATGTTTATTAAACACAAGTTATAAGATGCAAATATGTTGTGACAAGTTGCAACTGTGTGAAATGAACAATGCTTCAGGACACAAACTTGGCACTTGAGGTCCATAACATTGCAACATATCAGCAGAGATTCTTTTCACATAATTTAGACACAACCAGCCTACCTCCACTGCCCTCCACTCTGTACTTGTTGCCTTCTTGAGCTGACGATATCTGCTGTACGGCAGCCCTGAACGCCTTAACAACCTCCTGGAAACTGTTCAATGAATTTGCCTTTCACAACACAAAGAGAGAACAATTTACATAAACATGCAAAAACATGTACTCTGAAACCACCACTGGCTGCCATAAGCCCCAAATCATTGGCTCTTTATCCCCTGGACAACTTCTCAGATCACCCAATCTCCCAAAATATAGCATTTTCCAGAAAACTAATCCATAAACATTCTTTTCTCTCTAATGTGCATGTCATTAGACTTAAAGTTCCATGTAAAGTCACACGGCCAGGAATGGGCAAGTCTTAAATCCATCAAAAGCTGACAAGAATCACAGATTGGGTTCTAAAACCTACTTATTTATGTGATTGATAATTGTACACAATGCTGGATAATCAGAGAAACTTTCTTATTCAGCATTTATTTTCCAGATTGTCTGCACCACAGCTAGGACAAGCAACACTCAAAATTCACCTCAAGTTGTTGCCGCCACTTATCCACCATGGCCAGGGTCACATCCTTCCCCTCACGTTTTGGGGGCTTCATTCTGTCGCCGCCAGCAACGTAATCCTCATCATCGCTATCAACTTGCTCCTGCAAAAATACAAACAAACTTTAAAAAAAAAAGTTTGCAAAGGTCATAAGCTACTATCCTTACTGATAAAAATACGCAAGCCATGGGCCCTGACAACATTATTGACTCTTGCAAATTCTTCCAAATTTTTTTTCCAGAGGGATGGCTAGTTTAGTTTGAAATGTAGGCCTATCATAGAACGGTTTGTACATGGGTTTCTTTGTTGCTTAATGTGGGGGTGAGATTGGAGGAAGTTGAAACATCTTTGAAGTATCCACCATCACCAGAGGTTTTGAGGGAACCACAGCAGAAAAGGTGCATGGTACATAAAATGGTACAACTATATTGTACATAAATTGTATTTGCCTGGGGACACCCCTTAAAAATCCCATTTCTTGTGTTCTGTATGTTTTATGCATAAAACCACCACAGAGGTAAGCACAGGATTTTACAGTTTTCATAAGATTGTTTGAAAAATCCGGAAATAAGAATGATGGAAACATAATATGATGGAAACATCCTGAAATCAGGCAATACCCCTGAAAATTCCACCCCGTTTATCCACTCCCCCAAGGTCAGTACGTAAAACCGAAATACATTTTTTCAAACTACTTAGAACTGAATCACTTCTTCTGAGGTTTTTGCTCCTTGCAGACTGATCAAAAGTCCTTTCACAACTTGGGCAAATGCTTCTCAGTAGGTTGCTGGGATGTACATGTATTTGTCAAAGCACAATGCTATTATTACTATTAGTCTTGTCAATCACTGCATCATAAGCGTGCACACTCTACTGACTTTGAGCATCCACTGGCTAATATGCAACCTCTGCACCACTTCCAGTGGCAACAGTTCCATTGTGACACTGTGTACTGTGTACACGATTTAAGTAACATCTCTCTAAGAAACTGGATAGAAGTCAACACACAGCATGCATTTGCAATCAACCTGAAGTGAGTGCCCTGACCTCGACAAACAAACATGTACTTGGCATGTACAGTATTTGGAGCAGGCGAGGGAGTACTTTTTCTACCAGCGCGACATCACTGTCGGGCAGAGCTAATCAAGCCAACCCGTGCTTCCCTCTGGCAAATCCTTTCTAATTTCTCACCTCCAGTTTGTCAGGCAGTTCGTGGAGAGCACCTTCCTCGTCGCTGGATAATTCGTCATCGGAGTCGTCGAAGGCCAACAGCTCCTGGTCATTTTCTTGCAAGAATTTGTAGAATTCTGGGTCAGTTTCCTTGAGTTTCTCCAAAGACTGCTTGTGTTTGCTCATCTTTTTCCTGTGATTATGAACACAAGATACTCGTAACCAAGAGATTTGGATATTTCACTTCCAAGGCAAACATTTAGAACATCCAAACAATGCAAGATAAAACCTGCTGTTGAAACTTCAACGGCTAAGAAACTTAACACAAGTTCCAAAGACAACAGTTCTTGACATACCCCATACATTGAGAAGTTTCATTACTTAAGGAAAAGCCTCCTGAATCCAATGGATTGGAGCTATTGAGCTCAACAGGCTTTGAGTCTATAACAAAATAGTGGCAGACAAAAACTGTGAGGATATACATTGTGGTACATGTACGTCATAAAACAAGCATCCATATACATGTATGTACATACACTAACCTGACACTAAGGACACAAACTAAATGCATTTAAAAATGTTGGCCAATTAAACCCCCGTCTCCATCTCTGAAATTTTGATTTTGGGAAAGCTGTATTAAAAGTAGCAAGCAGTGCAGCTTTAGAATGAACGTGAACAGCAGGGCTCCAGCCTTCAGCAGGGCTCTAGCCTTAATCAGGGCTTTGAAACTGTTGCTGGTGCTTGCAGAGATGTGGACTTATGGAACACTAGTGCCTAGCGGCCCTGGTACATGTACATGTATGTTATGGAGATAAAGCCTGTTTCTGAATTTTTAAAATTTTTTATTAGGTTAGTGCTAACTCTCTAGGTATCAAATCCTGCCCTCAGAATGCACATTACCCACTGTAAACATACAGTCTACATGTACTTTGGGAGACATCATGTCATGGATAAAACAGAAGAATCCACCATAATAATGCAAACACAATTAGTGGCATTACAGGGGATTTGAGACAGCTAGGACTAACCCTGGACCATCCCTTCTCAGTCTTCCAAAATAATCTGGGTGATTTTGGAGGTTGAGGAAAATGGCAATAAAGTGTGGCTGATTGCAAAGGACACACGATGTCAAAGTTGTGGGTTAGAATTTGTGTTGGTCACGCACAGCCCTACATAAATGCATATCTAGTCACTACTTAAAACTCACCTGTTTCATTAATTGCTTTATTTCATAATATTACTGTGAAGCACATCGAGATGTGCTATGTGACGCGCTATATAAGAAATGTGTTATTATTATTATTATCTAGATTGTACACAAAATAAATTTGGGATACCATTTTTATGTCTCAACAAAATTTGGAAGGACTGAGGCAGGGGGCATACACGTCATACAAGAAATACTGGAGAATTTCCGAGGAGTGAGGCTGAATGCAATTTTTTTGCATGGATACTCAGAGGAACTTCAAGGATTGAGGATAGTGTCTAGCAAAAACGCCTAGGGGGTTAGGGTTAAGACAGGGTGCAGGGCATTCACTATGTCAGCTCACCCCTCTATAGTTGTCTCCTCTGGTCCGCCGTATTCCTTTTCACCCACCAACACTTCTTCTTCATCCTCCTCTACCACATCACCTTCCTCATCTTCACTGTCATCATCATCGTCATCTTCCTCATCCTCCACATTCTTGTCACCATCTTCTCCCACATCTTCCTCAGGATTAGACCATTCGCTCCCAGAGTCCGAGTCAGATGCAGCCATCATTTCCTCGGCTGTCATGTCCTCAATCTTCTTCCTGTTGTTTATAAGAAGAGGAAACTGTCTGGGATTACTTTGAATGCACAGGGCACTGAACGACAGAATGTGACTGCAGCAAGATTTATCCCGAAGACTTCCACTGTGTGTGTGAAATGTCCCAAAGACATGAAGGTCTGGGCAGCTCAACAGCATGTACAAGTATACAGCTCTATATGCTTAATTTAAAAAGAGGTTATGTGCCTATTAATTTTATCCCCCATTTTTTGCACCACTCAGACCCCCCCATGCCAATTTTAAAGTAGTAGTACATGGTGAAGAAAATGCACATTTAATATTAATATCAATAAGGTCATGTGTTCATAAGCTACAGCACTAGTCCACATGCTACATTTTACTACTAAGTAATATTTTGTACATGTACATGTAGCTTTCGGTGAGGTTAGGGTTAATACTGTATGCCCGGTCCAAAGTGTATTTGTTTACATTCCACACACAGTCACATGCACCCTAGTTCACAAGATTATGATATACAGCAGTGCAGTGTATGCTTTTTTATCTCGGCCTAGCACAATTTACACTTGCAGCAGTTGAACTTGGATTTGGGGGAGCATGTCAAAATGGTCAAGTTGAAATCACACAGGGTTTGTGCACAGGCTGTCAAATGGCATTGGTACGTGTATACAGAACTCTTTCCATAAACTGCTACAGCCTGGGTAAACAGCATCAGCAAGAAAGATTTGAAAAAATAAACTGATAAAATTCCTCAGTCCCAATCATCCCCCACTCATCACAGTGCATATTTATTGGTTCGTCAGCTGATAAGTTCTCGTTAAAGTTGCCACTGGATACTGCAAGTACAAAGTGAGAGGTAATTGCAGAATACCCCGCCACGCGAAAACACCCCCTAAAAATCCACGCCTACGTAGTCAAGTGGAGGTTGTTTGACTTCGGGTTATGTTTGCTGTGTCAAGGTATGCCTTGTGTACAGCACTGAAGTCATTCTTGAGAACAAAGCACTGCAACACAAAGTGAATGGGCATGGCAGAAGAATTTTCCCAAGTCCAATGCGGGTCCCAGGGAGCAGCTACGCGGATATGGGGCCGGGGATACGAAGTGGGCCATGGGCCTTGTGGATGGAAGTGTGACTCCATATCCGCGTTTCCGTGGCTACGAGGTGGGTAAGGTGAGTGGCGGGGTATTCTGCAATTGTGCCCAAATTGACAAAAGTAAAACTGATTAATGTTAGGCATGTTACTTGTTAGCATGGTTAGGCCCTAGGCTAGGCTGGCTATCAGTAATTCCTTCATGTTCCAACATCCACTGCCTGCTCGTTGCAAATCACTTCTACTAACTATCCTCTGTATATGCACATACACACGTCATGTACATAGGCCTACATGTACAAGTATGTAGGCTGGGCCCTGTTCAAAGTCCTGGTCCTGCCAGTATCGTGACAGTGTCTTGCCCAACAGAAGGTGTCGGAAATACATGTCTACACTTTAGATAACACAAGTGCATCTACGATGGCGAACAGTCACAACTACCGTACACATGGTCAGCTCAGTACGTGTAAATGTTTGTCGAACTCATACAGGAAAATAATCTGATCGCTTATCCAGATAGCGGATCTATACTTAATACATGTTTAACAGTTTAAAGGCACCAAGAGGGCAAACACGATTCAATCCTTCTTAAGAAATGGGAAACTGCCACCAACCTGTGTGAGCATTTCGATGCCATCTCGAATTTCGCACCACGTGTTATTTTGCGGTAGGATCGGTACCCAGGGGACGGCGAAGATCTGCCTACTCTTAAAATCGATATCTGGGTACCCGTCTATTTTGTTTAGAAATTGCTGAGTAGGCGGGGCATAGGAACACGTGAGGGGGGTTAGTGGTTTTTTTTTCCGAGATGCTACAAGAACTGCAATTTAAGTTAGTTTGCTGTTGCGGAGCTGCCAACCAAGGCAGTGCAAAGGTTTGTACCTTGAGGGGCTGTTGAAGGCATTTGTAATTTTGCATCCAACATGTACGGATCACTGTGCCGCGGTAGGGGGGGGGGGGGCTGGGATACATTTGGCAACATTCCAGTTCCAGTCAGCCTACGTCGCGAGCTATATTCAACAACTTCCGGACAAATACACAGCTGGGGCAAATCCTGGAATTGCTTTTTTTCCAGGGGGGGGGTAGGTCCTTCCTAGTTCTTTGAAGCTCGATTTTTGTGAACCGGGCGGACACATGGGTAATATAAGGACCAATAGTGATTACATTCTGCTGGTGTACAAATAATAACAATTTCAGGATGTTACCTTAATTAACAAAAATTATTAATATACGTAATTGCATTTTGTTTATTTCATTCATTTTATTTCCGTTTTATTCATTCTTTTTGTTTACGGTGTCAAAGCAGAGGGGTTGATCCCCACCCCCTACCCTTGATCCCGGCCACTGCAGACACACCAGTGGGCAGGAAATGGGTGACTAATTTGCACTTTCCAATAGCGGAATATAGAGAACAAACAGTAAGCCCACACTGGCAAGAGCCTTAGCGGTGTAATGTGGTATACGTCCCCTCTGAGGTTCCTCCGTCCTCTAGGGCAATTAATTTAGGGCTTTTTTTGTTCAATCCCCCGACCCCCCATTCACAATGGAGGGTGAGCCAGTCAGAGGGTCAGAAACATTATTAGGGCCAACGTGACATTTAATGTATATTTTGTATCGAACAAAACACAAATATGCATCTTCATGTCAAGTTGAAGTTAAAACTACGAATATTAATAGGCCCTAAACTGAAAAGTGCGTTCTGCTCACACCACAGAGGAACGACACAGAAGGAGTTTCAGCCCAGGCGATAACATCTGGACAATTACCGCTTTCTGACATGTCCTGCGTGGTAAGATCTCATAACAACATCAAGTTTCATGCTTGCGCATGTGCTTGTGTTAAGTGGTGTGACCGAAATGTACATCTGCAGTTATTGCCCGTTGATGAACACTTGGTTCTGGAGTTATTTCGGAAATAAATAGCGCCACGTTGTCAAAAGATCTGTTCTTTCGTTTGAATCTGTTTCATTATGGCGTTTGTATTAAAGTGTCTTTTACGAGATCTCACGATTAGGCCTACTCTTTGTGATAAAATAGCGCACGAATTGTTCCTTAGCTTTCTAGTAGAAGTCTACATTTTGTCGGCCAGTTTCAGCCAAATTAGTGCCAAGTCTTCGAAAACTGATGTAAGAATAAAATTACAAACCTTGCATGGATAATGGGACAGTGCATCAAAATAAAAAAAAAGAAAAGTTTATTCACAATAGCAAAAGTAGGTCTAACATCAGGGATTTTCCAATCTCTATTTCCCTTGTCACAGAAAACATTGCAAGCAAAACGCTACAAGTTACTTGGATATTACTGGCCCTGCTTTTCCAGCTAAGCTGCAGGTAGTAATACAGGCATTTTTAGAATGTTTTCTATTATTCGCCTGACCTGGTGGCGACGATCATCGAGCACTTTGAAGCGCCAGAGTTGCAACTCCTTCTGTGGGCCTTCCCTGTGCTCACACGTCCCTACCCTTCCATTTCTCAAAAGACTCAGGCCAAACAGGGGAAAGTCTTTCGATCTGACTCATTTCATTGCATTGAAATGAAATTGTAATATCTGGGCACCGATTAGAAAAAGCAGTGCCATCACCTATTCAAATCAATTATCGTAAAGTAATGTCATTGTGTCAACTTCTATAAACTCCACACCGCACAACCATGCAACACATAGGAATTTGTCCCAGGCGTTACTATGTATTTCAACATATTTAAAACTTCAATTGAAAGTGCCAACATTGGGGGATGGGAACCAGTCCACGGCCCTTTTCCTGGTAAATCTACACGTCTATATGCCCTAAAATGCACTTTAGTCCCCATTCAGAATTGAGGGCCATTGACGTTTTTGTCCAACAGTTACGCTTTAAATTCTTTAAACATTAGCGTAAGAGCTGTCTTTTACAAGCGCTGATTTCATAAATTCTTCAACACACTCGGAGTGGGAATGGAATTTGGCTCTGGAGAAGCAACAGTGATTGACATAGGTGAGACGATCAGCACGTGCCTTTTCTTTGAGCGGTGAAGAGCAGCATTGAGCAGCGCGCTGGCTCGCCCGTCTGAAGTTACACGAAAACACAAAGAAGTGTCGACAGCTCTCAACTATGAACTGGTCATATATGTGTGACATTAGACTCAAAAGCAGACAAATTCGTCGGCTAAAGAGATATTTCCGTCCATGAGTTCAGGAGAACAAACGCCTGGTTCTGTTTGAAATGGTAGGGAACTGACGCAACTTCCTTCCCTTGCAGCAGCTGTGCATGAGTCCACCTCGCCCGCCCTGTAATAGCAGCTGACCACCACTGCAGTCGTCAGCTACATGTAGCTGACTTGCCACGGACTCACAAACACTCCAAAGAAGTGAGTAGTATGAGCATTGGTGTAAAATGAAACGCATTTGCTGACGCATAGGCCTATCCTTCCTCGGAAGTTGTTGACGTGTTCATCACTATGACAAAGAAAAGATCAATTGCCGTCGGACAGAATCAGGGAAATGGAGAATTATCAGTCATCAGTTGGAAGGGGAATCACACAGGAAAAAAATCGATGATGTCACCAAGAACAACTAAGTTTGCCCTATGGTTGCCTGACGGGATGCAAGCTGACAAAGATACTGTGCCCTTTGTAAAGGTAAACCTTTAGCACTCTGTACCTACAATGAGGAAATAAAAGTCTACCTTTTCAAAACAATTTGTTTTAAATTAAAATATGTACCTGTGTTTTCAGTTCTTTTTTCTTTAGTACCTTAGATTAAATGTTACCCTGATTAGCTTTTGTTTATTATTTTCCCATGTACATTTCTATTACTATTATTAATTTTAGTTTAATTGTTTCGAGTATTATATGTTTAACTGTTTTTTATGTTCAGATTTAATTCAAATCCTGACCTTTGTTTACCCTTTTTAAATCTTAGTTTTATAATTGCTGGGCTCCAATGGAAATCAGCTTCGGCTGTTTGGATTTACCCTGGGTAAAAGAATAATAGAACAATAATAACATATCTGAATAAGTTGGCGGTAATGTCCTCTTTCAAATCAGAAAGAAAGAGGGAAGCTTTGATTCTTGAATAGGTCTTATGTGGTAAAACAGCAGCATATATGACGCAACGAAGAGCTGTGAACGATGACGAATGAGCACATGTAGTCTGGTTCCTTGGCCCACATGACCTTTTTTAAAAATGGAATTCACTAGATCCACAGCAGCTGGGTGGGTAGTCAGACGTGAAACAAAATGGCGTGATGCGGTCGTCTTTCGCCGAACTCGGGTAAAAAGAATGGGTTTGTGAATCTGAATCGTATAGTTGACAAGCCTCCATCGGGAAATATCACATCAACTCGAGGTTTAGTTTGGGGTGTAGACATGTTTCTTGTTTAAAATCTGTCAAAATTAACCTAATTAACATAAAGAAGAGAAACGGGAAACTTCGCTGCACAAAAATTTATTTTTGCATAAAGGTTCGTGTTCATTACCTTTAGCACCCTGTTCCTATAATGAGGAAGACGAACTCCACGTTTTCAAACTACCTCCCATTTAACCCCTGAGGATCCCTTAATTTTAATCCTGGTAGCTCTAAACAGAATGACTGAGGTTTAGATAACGTTGATCATGTCGCTTAATAACCAGTGCCAGACATTTTTGAGCGCTTTTCACTGCTGGCGTGTGAGCGAACTGCAGAGTAAAGTTCTTCCTACCTCGTTAACACTGTGATGTAAGAACAGTGGTTGGTCATCGAAGTGATGTGATAAATACATCCTCCTTTAAATGACGCATTTAGAGGTTTCACTCGACATTGCTCACCTAGTGCTGCAGAACGACTTTTTCTGGTGGTCGCTATTTTTCTGGAATTCCCGCTTCGACTACACATTATTGATCTAGTTTCCTAAATCAGATCATAAAAAATCTGGAAATCGTCTAAATCTGGCCATCTTGGTGGCATCTGAAAGATTGAATGCTCCTCTTTTCATTGATATAAGCTTTATATCCATATTCATTTTAGTTAGGAAAATATCTGCGAAAGAAGGTTCTGCTACTCGATATTTTGCCGGAATTGCCACCTTGTCTGCACATTATTTGTGCCGTTCCCACCAAAGTAGGCTTCCTATAATGCATCTTGAAAGATCTGAAATTATCTTCAGAAGAATGATCTGTTGCTTGCTATTTTTCTGCAATTCCCGCTTCGACTACACATTATTGGTCTAGTTTCCGCCAAAGTTGTCTCCCTATATGGGATCATAAAAGATCTAAAAATTGTCCAAATCTGGCCACCTCAAAGGACAGATGTTCCTCTACAAAGTAATATAAATTTGATATGAATATTCGTTTTAGTTAGCAAAATAACCACGAAAGAAGACAAAAGTTCTTATCGTACTAATTTACTACTTTCTGTAATTTTCCATTTGTCTGCACTTTACTGAACGTGTTCCCACGCTTCCATATGATTCATCATAAAAGACATGAAAATTCCTCACATTTGGCCAGTTTGGTTGCATCAGAAAGGTCGCATGGTCCTCTTTCCATTGATATAAGTTTTATATCCATATTCGTTTTGGTTAAGGAAATATCTGCAAAAGAAGGCTCTGGTGCTCGCTCTTTCCGGAATTCCCACTGCACATTATTTGTGGTGTTATCTCCCAAAGTTGGCTTTCTCTATCGGATCATAAAAGATCTGAAAAATGTCCAAATCTGGCCTTGTTGGTTCCATTTGAAATTTCGACTGTTCATTCTTCCATTGATGTAAGTTTCATATCCATATTCGTTTTAGTTAGGAAAATATCTGCAAAAGAATGCTCTGGCGCTTGCTATTTCTCTGGAATTCTGGCTTCGACTACACATTATTGGTCTAGTTTGCAGCAAAGTTGGCTCCCTATATTGGATCTTAAAAGACCTGAAACTTGTCCAAATCTGGCCATCGTGGTTGCCTTTGAGAGGTCGAATGTTCCTCTTTCCATTGATGTAAGTTTCATATCCATATTCGTTTTGATTAGGGAGATATCTTTGAAAGAAGGTTCTGGTGCTTACTATTTTTCTGAAATTCCCGCTTCCACTACACATTATTGGTCTAGTTTTTCGCCAAATATGTCTCCCTATATCGGATCTTAAAAGACCTGAAATTTTTCCAGATCTGGCCATCTTGGTTGCAACTAAAAGGTCAAATGTCCCTCTTTCCATTGATATAAGTTTCATATCCGTATTAGTTTTGGTTAGGAAGATATATTTTAAAGAAGGCTCTGTTGCTTGATATTTTTTCTAAAATTCCCGCTTCGACTACACATTATTGGTATAGTTTCCACCAAAATTCGCTCGAAATATTCGATCTTAAAACACCTAAAAATTGTCCAAATCTGGCCATCGTGGTTGCAGCTAAAACGTCAAATGTTCCTCTCTCCGTTGATGTAAGTTTCATATCCATACTCGGTTTGCTTGGGGAGATATCTTTGAAAGAAGGTTCTGGTGCTTGATATTTTTCTTGAATTCGCGCTTCTGCAAAACATTGTTTGTGTAGTTTTCCGCCAAACATGTCTCCCTCTATCGGATCTTAAAAGACCTGAAAATTGTCCAAATCTGGCCATCTTGGTTGAATCTGAAAGGTTGAATGTTCCTTTTTCCATTGATGTAAGTTTCATACCCATATTCGGTTTGGTAAGGGAGATATCTTTGAAAGAGGGTTCTGTTGCTTGCTATTTTTCTGGAATTTCCGCTTCTACTATACATTATTGGTCTTGTTTTCGCCAAACATGTCTCCCTATATCGGATCTTAAAAGACCTGAATATTGTCCAAATCTGGTTATCTTTGTGGCATCTGAGAGGGTAGATGTTCTTCTACAATTTGATATATATTTGATATCAATATTCGTTTTAGTTAGGAAAGTATCTGCGAAAGAAGAGAGAAGTTCTGACCGTACGAATTGCTACTTTCTGTAATTTTCCATTTGTCTGCACTTCGCAGGTCGTGTTCCCACGCAACGATGGCTCCATATAATGCGTCATAAAAGACCTGCAAATTCTTCAAATTTGCCCATCGTGGTTGAATCTGAAAGGTCGAACGTTCCTCTTTCCATTAATGTAAGTGTCATATCCATATTCGTTTTAGCTAGGGAGATATAGAAGGTTCTGGTGCTCGCTGTTTTTCCGGAATTCCCGCTTCGACTACACATTATTGGTCTAGTTTTTGCCAAACTTGTCTCCCTATATCGGATGTTAAAAGCCCTGAAAAGTCTCTTAATCTGGCCATCTTGGTTGCATCTGAAAGGTCGAATGTACCTCTTTTTAATGATGTAAGTTTATATCCATACACGTTTTGGTTAGGAAAATATCTGCGAAAGAATGTTCTCTTGCTTTCTATTTTTTTGGAATTCCCTCTTTGGCTAAACATTATTGGTCTAGTTTCCACTAAAGTTTGCTCCCTATATCGGATCTTAAAAGACCTGAAACTTGTCCAAATCTGGCAATCTTGGTTGCATCTGAAAGGTCGAATGTGCCTCTTTCCATTGATATAAATTTCATATCCATATTCGTTTTGGTTAGGGAAATATCCATGAAAGAATGTTCTTGTCGTTCTATTTTTCTGGAATCCCCTTTTCTACTACACATTATTGGCCTAGTTTGCACCAAAGTGTCCTCCCTATATCGGATCTTAAAAGACCTGAAAATTGTCCAAATCTGGCCATCTTTGTGGCATCTGAGAGGGTAGATGTTCTTCTACAATATATATTTGATATCAACATTTGTTTTAGTTAGGAAAGTAACCGCGAAAAAAGACAAAAGTTCTGACGGTAGTAATTGCTACTTTCTGTAATTTTCCATTTGTCTGAACTTTACACTTTTTGTTCCCGCGCAACGATGGCTGCATATAATGCATCATAAAAGCCATGAAAATTCTCAAAATTTGGCAATCTTGGTTGCATCTGAAAGGTCGAATGCACTTCTTTCCGTTGATGTAAGTTTTATATCCATATACGTCTTAGTTTGGACAATATCTGCGAAAGAATGTTCTCTTGCTTGCTATTTTTCTGGAATTCCGGCTTCGACTACACATTATAGGTCTAGTTTCCACCAACGTTTGCTATCTCTATCGGATCATAAAAGATCTGAAATTTGTCCAAATCTGGCAATCTGGGTTGCATCTAAAAGATCGAATGTTGCTCTTTCCATTGATGTAAATTTCATATCCATATTCGTTTTCGTTACGGAGATATCTTTGAAAGAAGGTTCTGGTCGTGCTATTTTTTTGTAATTCCCACTTCTAATACACATTCTTGGTCTAGTTTTCGCCAAACGTGTCTCCCAATATCGGATCTTAAAAGTTCTGAAAATTGTCCAGATCTGACCATTTTGGTTGCATCTGAAAGGTCGAATGGTCCTCTCTCCACTGATGTAAGTTTCATATCCATATTCATTTTGGTTATTGAGATATCGTTGAAAGAAGGTTCTGTTGCTTGATATTTTTCTAGAATTCCCGCTTCGACTACACACTATTGGTCTAGTTTTTCGCCAAACATGTCTCCCTCTATCGGATCTTAAAAGACCTGAAAATTGTCCAAATCTGGCCATCGTGGTTGCATGTAAAAGGTCAATTGTTTCTATTTCC
>NW_019091522.1:0-11344 GCF_001949145.1 Acanthaster planci
GGACAACGTGTTTTGCAAGATATTTTGCGAAACTCTACGCTTTCCGTCGCGATTCGTGAACGACCTACGTTCGCACGGTACGCATTTGCGCATGCGCGAAATGGTCTCTAAGCTTGGCCCATATCTGTCAGTTATGCATGTTGTCTAGAGCTGGGGCCGTTTTCCAATACTCAACTTTGTCTCCGTCTCAGGCTTCGTTCCCAAAACCAATCCCCGATTGTGGGCCTGAAGCGTTTAAATTAAATTGGATTACTGTAATTTTTGGCTCTCTTGCATCTTATTTGATGTTTTGTGGCACTATTAGACTAATTACTGCGCTTACAGCTTCAAAGGCAGCTAGTTAAAAAACAGTTGAAGCCTAAGACGGAGCCGAAGTTGAGTATTGGAAAACGGCTTAGGTCTTCGCTCCATTGGAAATGAGTGGAGGCGCGCAGATTATAGACCTAGACCTATCTCTGGAAGCCCGTTCGGACACGGCGTTACTCGCAACTTCTCTTACGCCCATGGCTCTTCCGCGCATGCGTAAGGGGCACTTTGTTACTATGCATTTCGCGCATGTGCGTGTGCGCGTGCTATAGACGAACGTGTATGTACATGTACATCGTTAACAGATCGCGACGGAGAGCATGGAGTTTCTCAAGATTTCCTGCAAAATACGTTGTCTGCGGGATAAAAGGCACTTGTGAACGACATTTTGAGCTGTCTTCGTCAGGTAAAATGTGAGAAAAATCTGTTGAAAAAAATCCGCATAGTAGGAGGACTTTTATATATATACCCTGGACGTTAGTTGCAATGCAATGTAGACGTCGTCCAACCTGGGCTAGGGGAGACTGTGATGATTCGTGCGCCAGTCTAGCCCTACCAACCAATGATCAGTGCCGAATTAAATGTACTCATTACTCTTAGCCGATAGAACAGACGCTTATGCAACAGATTTTTGCCATGGTTAACGCTGATATTATACCGTGCATATGTGGGAGTTTGTTAAACACTGCCATTCTGCTTTTCGATAAAATTTTGCATCGATTCTTGTACCATTACTGAAATATTAAAATTCCCCCTCCATGTCAGTTCGCTGTATACGTTTAGGGACAAAGAAATTTTTTAGGGCTTCATGTTATCTTATGAGAATCTTGTGAGCAATGTGCATGGCCAAAAGAAATGGAAGAGCTTTCATTCCGCAATGTACATGTAGTCAAGTAAAGACATCCAGGGCACACAGTAGTCACCCTGGCGTCTATTGAAGCCACTCGAGTTGGTCCACGCATTATTGTGACATGGAGCGAGAAAACAGGAGAATCACTCTGAGACTAATAAGGGTGCTGTGAAGTAGAGACAGAGCGAGACTGTCTACATGAGGTGTGCCCATGGGAGGCCAGAGTCTCTTCTCCCTGCGGACTAGGAAATCAAGGGGATTTCATAGAAACAAGGCGGAAAAGTTGGTGCGACATGACGACATAACCGGTCTTTAGAAGCTGGCTGTGTGTGGGCTGGTTGGACCGAGGTTTAATACGTCAAAACCCACAGAGGAATTCGTTGTGGATGAGTTCAGGGTCAACGTTCACGTTACCCAGAACATCGCGTTCATCTCTGATGACAAAGACAATTTGCCATTTGCAAATCAAAATCAGCAAACTGCAAATCAAGAACGTTCTGCATTGGGCGTATGTCTGTATGGATTCCGACGTGAACAGTCGAGGCCTTTTATAACCCAGCAACTGCACCTCTGATCCATTTGTTCCCGTCGCTTTTACAGGGCACTTTGATTGGCTACTATAACTTGGGTTGCACAACATAGTTACTTAGAATCCTTGAAGAGTTTATTTGAACAATAACACGGATCAACGACTCAGTTTGCTTCATGATGCGTGCTCAGAGAATATACTTGTGCTGATTAAAGAAATAATTTACTTATGAGACTTTGTGACAGCTGTAGTTTCTTCACAAAACCCATCCCAGGGCACAGGGGACGAGAGAACGCCTCCTGGGATCGACACAGTGCACTAAGTGCGATGGCGCACTTGCACACTTGCACTGCGAACGTTAAGCAAAAGAGCTCGTCTGTTATGAACAAGGACGTACAGTAATTAAAAGAAACTACACCACTCATTCATTGTTTGGTTCTTTGGTTTCACTACAGAAACACCCATCTATACGATTATGGAGCCAAACGTTGGGGTTATTTCATTTGTCCTAAATCTTAATGGTTCCAGGATCAAGGAAGAGCTGAAGGTACAAATAGTCCCTCAGTGAACAACTCGATTTCCTGTCGAACGGAATTTACTTTCAAATTGAAGCCATACAGTTGCCAAGCCAAGCAATTAATGCCATATGCATGAGGAATATGTTCGGGAAATTCTGTGATTTTGCTTGAAATCCAATACATGTTCCATGAACTTTGTCCCGTTGGCGATGCAGTTTAAAGGTGTTTTGGAAAATGAGGAGTTTGTTTCACTTAAAAAGACTTTTGTCAAGAAGTTAACCTTCGAGATGACATTTCCATCTAAAGGGGCCTTTCCATATGAACGTGTTGGTCCGCTCCATATAAGCCTCCATTTGCTGTGTTTCTCTCATGGAGAACCAACACAATTTACAAAAACAGACCTCGATGCGAGCTTGAAACGTGTCTCTCGAAAAGCGCGTTTAATGTGTCATGTGTCCAACCTTGTCTGCATCAGGCTGACTTGGATTTAAAAGAGATCTGTGAACCGCAGAGGGCATGACATAAGATTAACGAACGAGACTCCAACTATTATTTGGACGATTCAAAGTATACATTCGTATGAAAATGAGAATGTGTTATGTTACACCCACATTGGCCAAAGCAACTGTTTGATGATTAACCTGTTCAGTAGTTATTACTGACAGTATTTTGAACATTTTGAATGCTTAAAGCATGAACCTCCAGACAACAACTCTTTGGTGCAAGCTGATATGTGAGAATTTCCCCGCAAGTGTACCCCTTTCTTCTCGGTTGGAATGTAAGGAGAATCTATGAGCCGAGAATGGAATGGATCAGTCGACCTAAACCAGTTACCGTGACGCATTGAGAGAAGGCGATGAGAGGAAAGATAACCTTGTATAGTGATTGGCTTTTCCCCTCTCTCTCGACTTAGTCCCTACTTCCCATTCGGGCAGCGTGTCAAGGACCCCTCACTCTGCCGGAGAGACTAGTCACTCAGGAACAGGTTTACGGTGTTTGGATTCCTCTAGCCCCAATGATCAAATCATCGTGGAGACAAGCTACTTGGGTATGCAGTGCACACTGCGCAAGGCACCGGTGGCATCGTTAAAATGACATTTCGTCCAAGACGAGGAATTAGCGGGCGCTGTTTTCTACGAAGCGATTTTTACATGGATTGAAGAATAATGCGAAAGACGAAAAGTAGTCTACCTCAGGCCTCACGACTGGCGCACCATCACGTTCAAGACGACCGACGAAACACTGGTGATAAAAAAAGTTTGTGATGGAATCTGTTGTATGATCGTGCACCGCATGGGTTGATTTAGATTTAGCACTATGATTTCCTGATGACATTTGGTCTAACCATGCCAGGGACGGATCCAGATTTTTTTTTGGCTGGGGCTTTGGGAATTCTTTGTTACTATACATGTATTTGTTGCCGTTGGCAGTTGATCTCTCTGGTTAGCCCGTACACGAAAATAAGACCCCTACATATCCTTTTTCTGGGTTCTTTCAACCCCCCCAGGCGGAGGGGGGGGGTATAGACCCCAAACCCCTTCTCTGGATCTGTGCCTGTATGCCCGGTATGAACTAGCCCTGTCACAGTATAGCCTGCACGTGATGGTCTATTGCCAGTGCGCATTGAATTCTTTTTCCAGTCCTGAAACTGTTTAGTACCCTCACTTCATAAATTTGATGAAACCACGTCCGCTTTTGTAATGAATATCCTTGCTATTTCTTCAGTTCCAAAGGGTTGTTGCCAAAACCTTTTTTTTTCTAATCTAGTTAAATTTTTTGTCCCCAAACAAGACCCAATTCGTTCAAACATGTTCCAACTTTGCAAGTGTTCATGCTGAATGCTGTTAGTATGGTGTTCTAGAGCCGACAAAACTGCTTCGCGTCGTACCGTCGCCCGGACGCCACGACGTCTCGCCAGGACGGCTCCGTCCCATATTGCCGTTGCCTCCTTCTCATTACATTTATGTTGTATTTAATGCGTTGCGTCGTCTTGCCGTTGAGTCGTGCTATCAAAAATGGCTGGTGATTATCACGGCCAATAGAGGGCGTGTGTCACAAGTCATGGAAAAAAAGTGCGAGCGTAGGTCCTTCAAGACGGATCATGTGATGGTATCTGTTGGTATGGAACTTAGCTCCGTCTCTAAGGACGCCCACTATTTCCACCGGTAATGAGGCGACGACGGGAGTACGATGCGACGGCATGACGCAACGGCTAAAGGGCACAACACGACGGTACGACGCAGTGCATTAAACACGGCATAAAAGTAATGAGAAAGGAGGCGATGCCACGAACGACGGCATGAAGTGACGCAGTCGTCGTGGCGTCGTCGTGTCGTCGCGTCGGGGCGACGGGACGACACAACGCAATTTTGCCATCTGTAGAACACCATATGTTAGTTTTCCCAGCATTTCGTTATAGACCTGCGTGCTGAGTTATAGTTCAGCCTACTTCTGACTTTCATTGTCTATTTCGTGCGCCCAGCATATCTCCGTCCAGTATTTGTGAGTGCAAAGTGGGACGTGTTTCTAGCATAAAATCAAACTTAGGAAGAGACCAGTGCGGTTGAGTCATCAAGCACTGGGATTTCCGTCTTCCAAAAGGAATAATTAATCACTTAAGTTTATACACAATGATCAAAACATACAGCAAAGAAGCTAAGATGTGTGTATCATGTGCATAACTTGCTTCACATTGCTATTGATTGTGGCTCTTTAAATCGCACATAGTTACTGCAGAGGGAGGTGTTCGTGTTTGTTGAGCTACTTATACAGTCTATTATGTTGTAGCATTATAGAGGAGCTAATTCATAGTGTTAAGTCTTGTGAAATCGACAGCTGCACTCTTTTGGGGGATTATGGTATTTAAGTCTATTTTGAATAATTTCAAAAGACTTCAGAATACCACGTTACTGCGTTTACCTTTGCAATTCTTAATATAAGTCTCCATGACCTTTCCCAAACCCACAACGGATGTGTCGAGGATGAAAATTCGAATAATAAAATCTACTCATCCATTCGGCCGAGTCAATTCTGAACCACGTATAGATACAACGTGTTCATCAAAACCTCAGATTGAACTTCTCGTCCTTCCTGAATAGATACCAGCATGTTACCAAAACTAATTATCTGTGTTTTGATTGTGATAATTGCCGTTTCTGGACAACGTACCTGCCATGTCGATCGGAAGCTTGTTACAGTGGTAGTGTTTTACGCGAGGTGCAATCACAATGTGGTTCACTAAAAATGGAAAATTTGAACATTGGAAAAGTACATTATTTTAAAAGTTGGACTGAGACTCCAGCTTTCCTGCATAGGACGTAAATTCAGTTTCAGTTGGTGGAATGGCTTTTTGGTGGGACAGGATAAGGTGAGTGGTTCAAAAAGGATATTTCATTTCACACCGAGCGGCAGCGGTTATATCTATCTTGTTCTTGCAATAACTTTTCCACCATTTTGTCGTATACGGTGCCATTCCTAATTATCAATTAACAATCTGTTAATAGGTTGAACATACCCTATAATACTCGTCATCTGTTGCCCAGTTTAAATTATAAATAGTAAGCTGTCCTTTGGTACGTTTATATATCCGAATTACGTTGTTAGCAATTTTTCTGTACATTCACATAGAATCTTATTGTTATTACGAACGTCATATATTGTACAGAGACTCATTTTGTACATGAACAGGTTTTTATTTGTGGATTTACGAAGATGTTGTTTTCGGACAAAACAATTATATTTGTGGAAGCATCGTAGAGGAGGTTGAAGGAGGCTGCTTACAATGCTGAGGGAGCCTACCTACGCTTTTCGTTAGTAATGATATTGACACGTTTAATTTTTATTTCATGTGTCTATACATATTATTTCTTCACCTGATGACACAGTACAATCATGGTTGCTACAAGAGTAATCTGTAATGGCACGCACCTTCCTTATATGTGCAACGCTTTTACATTCTAATGTAGTCACAGTTGGCAGGATGGCAGGTAAAAACATATTTGTTTCAGCAATTATGTTTTTGCACGCAAGATTACTTAGAATAACATTCTTTTGCCACAAAACATTACCTGCTACTTGCAATAACAGGAAACTCGAAAAAAATGGCGAAACTAGCTTTTTGAAAGTGGTTTTGTGCACCAAAATCAAAATTCAAAGTTATGTCAATTCATTTTACGGAGGAAAAGTGTACATTTACAAAGCTTTTCAAAGGGTTCTGTTGTTCTGTTGTAACACAAAAAATCACTTTACGGTCACAAAGTGTATCCGTTACAAAGACTCTCTGTTAATTACTGATACATGTTACAGAAAACGCAATACAGTTTTTAACAGTGTATGATTTTCATAGACGAATGTATCTGTCTTTTTGTATTCAGTTTCATTTCTACCCGTACCTTCTCTGCAAATTATCATCCGCCTCCAGCTTTTTTGTTTGTTTATCGCTCGACTCTGATCATTTAGTAACACAGCTACGTGCATTTACTGGTAGTAATTTCAAGAATGGATCGGTGAGCTGTGTTTTGCACAGGATTCATTGAAGTTACATTGGTTTCGTTTACTTTTCTTTATTTATTCATCATAGGGAATTATGTCTAACGTTCAGAGAAACAGAACCTGTTAAATTTTTAGTGATTGTCAGATTTTGCATTAGTCTGTATGATAGGAATATTGTGTAGCCTGTCGGGAGCAGCAGACATTTTAAATAATAGTAAGGGTCAAATTCTTCTAAGCTCGTGGGCTTTGGACAGAAGTCGTCATCGGTGTGCTTGCAAGGTCTCGCGTTTATTGCAATTAAGCTTAATATTTTAAAGGGTATACTCTCGCTATATAACCAACCAATATGCTTCCTAGTATCAGAACTTGTCTTATACGGTGAACGTGTGTAAACGATTTTATGGATAGTCTGTGCTTTGTGACGGCAAGCTATATAATTTGGAATTTCATTCGGAAATATCTGGGTGAATTTTGTCAGGATTGCAGAAAGAGAAATTTAAGGTTTAGGGCAGGAGAACAAATTGAGTATTTGTTGCCCCTGAGAGGATAAGGGAAGTGTTTTAAAGGCATTCTGAGTTGGAAATTCCAGTGACCCTAAAAATCCAGTTGTATGGAATGGAGGGAGATGTATCCCCTGTTTTAAGCTAACCCCAATCTGAAAAATGAGTTCACATATTCCGGATACCCACAGGTAGATTGTCTGTCCTTAAATGATACAGTGCATCCCATCGTACCCCATGAGATGCTCTTGTTTTGCCTCGGCCCCAGCAGATCTCTCTGCACAATAAGTAAAAAAAGAAGGCTTGTTACCCATAGGTACCTCAGTGTCTGTACTCTTTATTGTAAAAAAACCAGAAGAGTTGACCACCAAAGCAATATAAAAGGCTAGATGTAATACACATATGTGAACTTGACAGCCCGATCACAATAGGCATTTGATGCACAAAGGCTATGTACATCACCTTTGACGGAGCCAAATATGTGTCATGTTGCCAGAGTGGAATAGAAGCAATAGGATTAGAAACTGGAAATCCTTTAACCCTGCAGTCTTGGTTGACCACATTTAAATCGTGATCTGATTTCAAGCAAAAGAGCTTTGATATTTTTATTCAAATATTTGTCACAATCTTCTTACAATCTTCAGAAAATTCTGCAGCCAACTTAAAAACAATAAATGAAGTCATACACAAGATTTTACAAGTCCAGAAATAATATAATGGTGCTGCTATTGGATCCTCCTAGCTCCACCGCTTATGTCCTTGCTCCAGATCCTATTATAGTTGCTCTCACAACTAGTATGAGAATAAGCTGGAAAAGTAACAGACAGCAATCGTAAACGTACAGTAGAACTTTGGTCATTATGATTAAAAAAGTAAAAAAAAATCCAATTATTTTTACTGGTTGTCTGACCATGAAAACGTTATTACTTCTCTCCCACAGACATGCAATCTTCAGCTGACAGGGTACCAGTCGAAGTTATTCTTTTACACTGTGCATGTATTGCAGTTGACTATGAAGCCCCATTGGTGTCACTTTCCTTTTGCGATGTGTGTTTCGTGAGGAGGCATTTGTCTTTCATTAAGTAGCCAAAGCAAGATAATAAGTTGCCGAAGCAAGATAATAAGTTGCCAAAGCTTCAGCAACTTATTATCTTGCTTCAGCAACTTATTATCTTGCTTCAGCAATGAAAGACAAATGCCTCCTTACGAAACTCACATCACAAAGGGAAAGTGATACCAATGGGGCTTCATAGCTGATGGATGACGACAACTTGATAGATACATACAAATAAGCAACACTGTCGGGAGACTTCAGAGACGCTTGGTGGCAAATACTGCTCCCAACCAGTTAACTAATATTCACGTCTCGTATGAACAAAAAATGCATGCTCAAAAGGACGTAAAGAAAAGTGGACCTGTCACGTGGGACCTGTATGTTTGCAGTTACTGAGCATCTCCAAAGTCTTATGCCATGACAAGGCAGTGCGTTATGGGAAGCTGCATGAAAGTAAACCAGGACAGGGATACAGTCACAACTGTACATGTATATTGTTGATGTCTAGTAAATTTATCCCCTCCCCATTCCCCTCAGCTCCTTTTCCACCTCAAATTACAGAGACTAATAGTGATATATACATGTAACTGAAAAAACAATGGCGTGGCAAACACAAAAATTACTTAGAACATTTTATATTATACTGTCAGAAAATTCCTCGTTACATATTAAGTTGCAAAATATTTGTTCATGCATGAAAGTGTACAGAACAGTCTGCTACTTGTTTGCACTCTGATAAGCTGTATTCATGAGTGCAAGTCCCAGTTACGGCCGAGAAGTACACGTCAGCCTCTGGAAGCCAGTGGCTAGAGAATACACTTATTATTGTCATTTTTTAAATTCCTGTGTCACTTTTGAGGCACAATCAGTTGGTGCGAATGTGCACGGGTCTAGCATGAGTTTGATCGATGATGATTTTTTGGACGCCATTTTCCAACTTCAAGAGAGATTTAACGTCACTTAAAATGTCCATGAGACAGAACTACTAATTCAACTCAACTAAATAAGTAAAAAAGGGTACGAACGGTGGTTTTGAGCAGTTTCTTTTAGTTTAAAACAGCTACGCTTTAAAAATCACATTTTAAAAATAATTCCAAACACATTTCAAAGTTTCACCCAGCAATAACCCTTACTTTTATGGTCAAACCCTCACTGTGAATTGAATCGCACTTTTATAGCCATATCAACTTATGCGTAGTCTTAAAATAGTCGTTTACTTTCGCTTAGAACACGCGAACATAACAAGACCGGGGACAGACATTATTAATCGCGACACACAATTTGGTTGCGTGCATTCACCGCGTCCGCGCCAAACGTAGAAAGGGAATTGAAACACACCTAAAAATTCGCCTTTCTCTCATTACTAGAAAAAAGGGCTTGAGGGACGATCCCCTGGTTCCCCAGATCCACCCTGGTAGGTTGCGACGGGATATCTATACTGCATTATTTTAAGATATACTTAAAAAAAACCCGAGGTAGCTATGTGAAATGATGTCTTCAGCAACGGGCAAGTAGTTTAAAATAGCCACGACAACTCATAGTTAGTATAAACGCTTGTCTAAGCAGAATATCTGCATTAAAGAGTAGGTTATATCATCCACTGAAGGAAGGAAACTCTACCTCCTTCAAGTATTATCCGGCATGGTTAAAGGAACAGAGTAGGGTGAAAAGAATTCTTAAATATCGTGTCTGCAGTTTTCCTCTATAGGAGTTACTTAAGGTAGTCATCCCTTGCTTTTTCGTACACTTCATGAACTCAAAATTTTGATCACATTTGGTATGGGTCAAATGTTTGTAAACCTTGTGAACAGACCGGCGCTTGTTTTGTTTGGTTGATTACTATTATCAATACAGAAGGTAAGGTGTAACTGGCATGTAAAATAATTTTTTTCCCCTACTAATTCCCAAAATCTATCTTTTAGTGGAAATTTCCTGGTAAGTGAAAGTTAGCTCTCGGAACAGTTGTAATATCAGTTTTATAAGATATACGAAATTCCAGCGTCAGTTGAAGTTAAGTTCAATAGGAGGATATGAACAAATCGAGTGTGACCAAGTGTCGCTTCAAGTCGACACCCTACATTTTTTCTTGTCTTCGGTGCTTGCATACTGTGGGTGAGTCACTCACAAAGTCCGCCGGATAGCCGGTCTAGTGACCTCGGCAAAGGAGAGTGAGAGGGAAGGGACAAGTACAACGACATGACTAACGGGAGGGGTTCATTGCGAAGAAGGAAGCTATAGACCCCACGAGGTCAACGATTATGAAGTTGATTGGATTAGTTTGTCACCAGAACAGTTTAAGCTGTACACTGTAAACCCAAGTGTTTAACTTCTAAACATATTATTAAACGCAAATCCGTAACCATTTTTAAACATTTTGACACGTTTATAAATAAACACATACGACGTGTTTATTTGCTGAACATACTATTTTTATTCCCGCGTATGTCAGACACGAAATGAATGAAATCTTACACCAGCGCAAGTTTAATTCTTTTGTTATCGTACGGCCAGAGCAGTTTTGATTCCAGATCGATAACCAATAGCATTTTATCTAGGTGATAGTTTAGCATATCCACTGTCGAAGCGTAAACCATGTAATAAACGCAACGCATGTTTATGATAATATATGGATATGTTAAACATATGTTAGGTTTTTAAACGCTTCTTAATTTTAAACCCATTTGTGTGTTTATTACTTTAACGCCTAAACATTTGTAGGCCTAGAAGTTGTAATGCTTTTTAGACACTTTGACACGTTTATGAAGGATGCAGTATTTATTGATTACACATTAATGGATAACGATGATACACGTGCTCAAGTCATACGCAGTGACGTGAAATGGCAAGCCAACTGCTACACTAACACTGGAACAAAAATATTTAAATACTTTTAATAGGCCTTATGTTTTTCAGAAAATATCATCCATCCGAGATCCTGAAATATCTGCACGTTATACGCACGAAGCTGTGTAAGCAACGAATAATTGCAAATGATTAATCCGATAACTGACAATAGCCAGCAGACGTGCGGGGGACACGGAAAGACATCGCAGTGCGCATGTTCTTGCGTGTGCATACTGCGCATGTGCCGTGTCG
>NW_019091522.1:11458-26706 GCF_001949145.1 Acanthaster planci
AATCTCACCATTTTGGGGGCCAAACAATCTCCTTTTGCAAAAGATGCTGTGGGGGGGGTACTTTTAATGCTAATGAGCTGGTCAGAAATTCTCACTTGAATTAGTGGTCTGCACCCTTAAACGCTGGGCGGTACATACAACAATATTGATCTCCATTATAAAGACTGAATAGGGCATAGCTCATTGTCTGTAAATAGAACGCGTTGCCGAACAATTGCAGCGCAATATATATATATATATATATGTATATTATGCATTTCTGTCAAAACTGATTATTAGTTCCCCCAAATAGTCGGTCTCTGGTCAGCAAGCGCGTCAATTTTGAATGTGCGGGTCCATTTTTCCCGTTTTTTTCTCAAAATTTTCAAAACAGTGCCCTCTATTTCCGCACCACCTGAATGTTCTCGAGTAGACTGATTCCCTGTCACAAGTTAGAAGGGCAATTGGTTCAAGGAACCAGACTAATTCGTGGGTAGCTTGTACCCGGTGATAGATCTGTTACGACTGCTTAATGTTGATGTCGAACACAAACAGTAGACCATGGGTCCATGGGCAGGTTACAAAGTTGCAGCCAGCTGACCAACAACAATGGCGGCATGACGTGCGACGCGCTACTGCTAGCCTTTGATTTGATTAAATATGCCACTCATTTCCGAGTCCGTTGCCAGTCTTAAAAAGCCTATCCCACCTCCACCCCCAAAAAAAAACACGCATTGCTGTATCCATTCTGGAACTTGGGTCTGACCAGAGACCGAGTAATTTTTTTATTTTTTGGCCCTACTGACATAACCTTTTTCTCATGGGACAATGGCTATTAGCCCTCGGCCTCCCTCCTGAGAACAAACCAAAAATAAATAAAAATGCAAGAATATCATTTCTGAATTTAACTGACCATTTTCTTATTAATTAACCCACTCGATATCAACAATGTTAACCTGTTTTTTGTGTATGTGTGTTTGATTTTGTTTTTAATTTATATATTACACCTGTTGTCTACGGTCTCGCTTTAGCAATTTTTCACTTTGGGTCGGTTCAATTGTGATTTATTCAGTGTGTAAAAATTTGGGAACTCCACCAGTATGGTGTTCCATATGTGCCATCCGGCGTCGAATTTTTCAACCGGCGTCGCATTTTTCGACGGGCGTCGCATTTTTCAACCGGCGTCGCCTTTCAATGTGAATAAGCCATTAATCATCAATGGTCAACTTTGGTCCAGCCGGACCTGCCGTTGTTGACTTGGATGCTAAAAGTGTTCGGACATATTTTTAATAATTACGGAAACGGCTAAATTAGCATGTATGCGTCGATTAACTGTATGTAAATAAATTAACAGGCATTTAATGAACCCGATTACTCGTGGAAGTTCACCTCGCTCAATTTGGTTTCTCACTTCTGCAAAAAAATGTCCCCCTGCTGATGATTACTGGTTGCCACAAAAATCGAACCCAGTATGGTAGGCCCATTGTTCACTCTGGTTGGTATGGTACTTGCCATCTTGCACTGGCAGACATGCTTCCCGAGGGAGCGTTTATCGCAGTACGGTCTATCATTTCAAATGTAACTACTCTTGGCGAAGAAATGTCACGCACCATAACTTTGAGAAATTTTACTTTTTCTTGTTTAAAAGAAGTTGTAAGCGATTCAAAATCACGCAGAGTTTTCCGAAAACACTTTTTGAACCATGAAAATCTGTCCAGAGGAAGCCAAGAGTGATCTTATTTTTTCATTACAGGAGTAGAAAGGTATTTCACACGTTTGAAGTTGTTCAGGCAATGGTCCGTGGTTCAGGCATTCCCCCCGTGGAGGCCGTCTGGTCATGGGCTTGAGATCATTTATCTTTCTTTGTTGGGGGGGGGGGGGCTTGTGTTTATTACTTAACGAAATGACTTTTCCCAAGGTCTTGAGGACTAAATGTGGATTTTGGTTTGAAAAGTGTCACTGTTTGAAAAGGCTGTTTCGTCGTAGCTGCTGAGCGCTGCTTCTTGATTGACCCTGGGGTTACACGTACATGTACATGCGTTTCTGTCTAATTTTCTTTGTTCTGTGAGAAATATTGCTGTACGTGTGAGAATCTCCACAACAGATAACTTCATTCTTTATTAGTCTAGTTTCGAGTGTTTTATAATAAGCTGGCGGTACCGGTGATGGACGAGATCCTGGCCTCCATAGGTCTTTCCGATGAAGTGATGAAAAAGGCGACGCCCGTCAAAAATGCGACGCCGGTTAAAAAAATGCGACGCCAGCTAAAAAATGCGACACCAGCTAAAAAATGCGACGCAAGTCAAAAAATGCGACGCCCGTTGAAAAATGCGACGCCGGTCGAAAAATGCGACGCCCGTTGAAAAATGCAACGCCCGGTCTAAAAATGCGACCAGATGGCACATATGGAACACCATAACCAGGACACACATTAGGTTTTGTCAGTAACATTATGATGTCCAAACTGTCCATGTGTTTTCCGTCTGGTTTCAATGAGCCAACACTGAAAAAATTCATCAATAAAATGAAAGTCTTAATTTTAATTTTACGCACTCGCAAGAAAAAAATGTACTAAATAAAATTCATTCATATATTGAGTAAATTTTATTAAAAAACCGGCATGCGGCATACGGAAGTGTGAGAATCTTTTCTGTGAGTACAAAGTGAGCACAGCTTTAAAATTCAGTTTTGGAAACCACTTTTGCCAATAAGTAACATTTCATACGGTCCTGACTTCAGTATAGGGAAGTCTCATAATACAGAGCCTGATAGGATAGATTGTCTAAACACGGTGTTTATTTTTGGTGTGATAATCAAGTGATAATCCATTCTGCATCCACGATTCTACGTTATATCAGCTTAAATTAACCACTTACAACAAGAGATTTGAATTTCGTCGGTACTAAAGAGTATTGGCGGAAAATAATGGAATTTACGTTTTAAGTTGCTGCAAACAGACGTTTAATGTCCCGATAATAAACACATAGGCCTATGGTAAACACGTTCACGCCTAAACGCACTGCGTGTTCAAATGTTTAATGTGTTTAGTTTATAAACGCTGTCGTCTTCAGGGGAACCTTTTTTTAAAGCGCGCACAGCCAGATCTTAGTTTGGACAAATGGAAAATAACCTTACAGCATATATACACCAAAGATGTACCGATCTTTACATGTTTGATGTACACATCGGTTTAACTATTAACGTCATAACTTCTGATCAAAATAATGTTGGGTTAACTGATGGTTAATTAGAAGTGGCAAACCACCCTTTTGTAATAACCTGCCTCGATTTAGTTTCCATAAACTTCCCAACTATTGTTTTTTCAACGTGTATAAAAATTGCATAGGGAGAGATAGACAGGATGTGCAGGCATTGTTCCCATTAATAAATTAATTGGTTGAAAGGCTTTCTAAAATGCACTCAAAAGCGGAATTTTAAATAAATTAGTAGAGAAAATGTTCAAATTTACATTGTGATGTATACAGAGGAAACTGTGATTGATGAAGAATTTAATAAATTACAACCTTTTATTGGATTGAGTCAATTGGTTTTAACTTGAGATGAGTTTCTGTGGTAATGAACACCTTTGTAGGCCTTGATATATACACTGTCTATCTTATAGTAGATTAACTCAACATTACTGTCGTTACTGAAGGACTTTCATTATCAAATAGCGCAACCCTTTGTATACATGTATATAATGATAAATTCAATGCATGTACGGCTTCAAATTTATTTATGCACTGTAATACCCTGTAAGTCTGTGCAATCAATTGAACTTATGACATTTGTCGATGTTACCAGAGCTTGGTCAGTGATCTTTGACTTTAAATGGGCGTGATGTTACTGCATTCAGAAAATTTGTTGTTTTCCTCAATTAAGCTATCAAAATGCCGCTCGACATTTGTAAAACTCATAATTTGGAAGTAACAGAGGCTTTATGGAAATCAAACTAATTATCGTTTTGAGACACTAAATCTTGCAGGGTAATTCTTTGTAAGTGAACACGGCGTTATATACCAATTCTCATGATTTCAAATGGACGACTTTCCTGACAGGACAAGCAGTTGCTGGTTTCGCTCAAGACATGGCCAAAATGCTTTATGAAAATGTTACATTTGTAGAACGGCAATAAAGAAAGCACAATTCATGACATCACTTTCACGTTGAGGGAGCCACAACGTACAAAACACGAAACTCAGACGTTAAACCGCTCAGACTGATGACACAAGGAGAGCATCCGACTTACGATTTGAAGATTTTCTTTCAATGACTGCAATTATAGAGCTTTGCTGCGGGGAACTGCAATGTCACAGCCGCCGCTGGATAACATCGAGTCTTTGGACAGTATCCCTTTGATCAGTTCTCAGGATTATGGTAAAAAAGAGGTTTGGGATTTATCACCGGTGGTTGTGAAATGCTCTTATCGGTGGATTATGTTTTGATATAATTATAGTGAGTTTTTCGTTGATGGGTTGAAGTATCGATTTTTCAGCAGTGGATTGCGGATTTTTCATGGGTGGGTTGATTTTTTTTAATTGAATAGTTGTGGTTTTAGAGATAGCCTTTGATACTGAGACTTTTACATGCTTTGACAGTCTTAATATTATTTCCATTGCTTGATGTGGACTTTTCATTTTCTGGGTTGTGGGTTTTTTGGTAGACTGTTTTGTTTCGCTTGTTTCATTGGTGCACTGTTTAGTGTCATTGAAGGATTTCGGGTTTTTTCATTGATTTTGTGGATTATGGACTTTTTATTGAGGGTTGTGTTTTTCGAGTTTTAAAGTGTCTCATGTTTGGATTTTCTTGGGGTGTATTTTCCATCGATGCATGCATTTATTCACTTAGGTTTGAAGCTCCAAATCTTGAGTTTTGTTATGGGAAGCCTAGAGACGCTTGATGACAACAAAAATACTTGTCTTTTTACCAGTTCTGAGCATGCGTGCGGTTGCTCAGAGCATGCGTGAAAAGTTCTGAGCACACGCAATATACCTGAAAAGGGCCCAGGAATGTCTGCTGCCACCAGAGTTTCAAAGTTTCCTATTGGGCAAGGTATGTGACTAAGGCTGAGTTCGGGCGGCTTGTTCCCGTATGTTAACGAACAGCTCGATTTGTTGTTCGTGGGTCGGCTGCTTGAACGCTGAGAACAAACCACCGGTTATCGCAAGCAACATGCAACGTGGCGGCGTCCATAATATACGTTATTCGAGAGTTAAGGTTTGGATGGGCTGAATTCTTTTCTATATAAACAGGAACGTTTATTTTTTTTTTTTTTTTTTTTTTTTTTGTGTGTTACGGAAAATAATTAATGTTAATTTTGCAAAATTTCCCATTGTCTACATGGTCTATGTATTTGGGAGCCATCTCTCTACTTTTTGCAGCTGTTCAAAAATCAAAACCTCACAAGTTTTTCCGTGTGTTCCTGTAAAACCCTGACGATGAGGTGGTGTGTGATCCTGTTCCGAGAACAGTGTTCTAAAGTCGTGTTCCCGCTGTTCGAGCGCAAGAACAAGAAATCCGTGCCAAGAACACGGCGCCCGAACTCGACCTAGGCCTAAGGGTCCTTTACACAATTTGGTTAAGAGGGAGACTATGTACTTGCATACCCCAGTTACTTGAAATGAATCGTACGAAACTGATCTATCAGAGTTCGCAATTTAGACATACCCCTCAGACAACCATATGGAATTTGTAGGTTGCGCATCCTGCGTCCATTTTGAGTATCATGTAAGGGGAGGCTTTGAGACGCTGGTGGCCTCAGACATACCTGTCGTCTTTCAAGGTATTGCGCGTGCTCAGAACTATGTACGCAAGCTAAGCTCAGAACAACGAGCGCATGCTCAGAACTGGTAAAAAGGAGCGTCAGTGTTGTGTCAGTCATCTCATTTCATCACATTTTCATTTGATTGGATTCGATTTGATTTATGTGTTATTTTATTGTTTAACAAAAGTACAGTGGTTTGCTTTTTTACTGGTTAATGTTTAAAGTAACCGATCTGGAAGAGTTTTCACTGACGTGGGCTGTTTGAAACCGAAATGGTTCTGTACTGTCAAAAGGTGCACTTGTCACATAATGACAGTCTAAAAACGTTTTTGACTCTTTGTAAACGAAGTTGACTTGAAAGATTTATTCTCGATTTACGTATCCTTTTGCCGCCTCCGTAACGTTATGATGAAAAAAAAACGATACTCTTAGTACACCCCCCCATAAAATACGTGTAGGAAGATGCTGATGACGCTTCGACTGCACTAAACGTCTGAGAGAATACACTGCAGTCTTTGCAGTCTTTGCTTTTGTAAAAATACATTTGTTGCATTGTCACCTTAATCTAAGCTAACACTTGAATGACGATTTGGAAATATTTTGAACTAATTTTGCCTAATATTGATTCAATAGCTGTTTACAATAATCGACTTCATCTCTATTTCAGGCTTTGTCTCCAAAATCAATCACCGATTGTAAGCCTGAACCATTCAAATGAAAATGGAGTACTGTAACATTTTGCTCTTTTGCATCTTGTTTGATGTTCCTGGGCATTAAAGGACTTACTATTGGGCTAACAACTTCAAAGTCAGGTGGTTTAAAAACGAAAAAAGAAAAAAAGATGATGCCCGAAGGGAGACGAAGTCAAGTATTGGAAAACGACCGTCCATGTCCCAATTTTGCTCTGAAATTCTCCAGCTCGTTGCAATCTGCCACTAGTACTCTGCCTGCTAACACGCAACTAAGGGTGAGCCTTCGAAAAGCGCCCTCTCCCCCCGTCCTTGTGTTAAATCTCTATTTATGGGCGCGTTTGGTCATTCTCCTTTTTGAAGTTCCGTACATTTATTTCGTTATGATAGTCTTTTTCCGAAAAATGAAAAAAGAGAAACATATAAACGTACCCATTTGCGCTAACCTTGGGAGTTTAATGGGATAAAGTATTTGTAAAATATTTCCTTCTTTGCAATTGAAAAAGTATCTATAAAAAAAGGCATCCAGCCATAGTGAACTCTAATCATTGTCTTGTAATCTAAATCAATTTATCACGCTTGTAAAAGACGCGATTTCTTTATATGAAAAGTCACGAAGATTCGAGGAGACATGTTTAGAGGAACATTCAGAGCCCTAGGAAAACTGTCCATTATTTCATTCCCGTTTTTATAGGTTTCCATTACGTTTGTAATGGGAATTCGCGTTGACGCCTACCATCAGTGGCGTAACCCAGGGCTGCACACATTTTTTCAAGGGGGCACCACATAGCTGTATAGCTATATAAACTCAACGGAGATTTCAAATGGGGGCACCCGGAGGAGGCACGGGCATCCTCTGGGGGCACGTACCCACCCTTCGTGCCCCTATAGTTACGCCTCTGCCTATCATTCAGTTCGCTTTTATTTTTTGCTCCATGCTTTTATACGATCATCATCAAGGATTCCGACGTTGCAGATTACGCTGACAGATTGGACTGCTCCAGTGGGCCGCACTGCTTGTGAGGATCTTGGTATAAGTTGATTAAGTTAGTTCAGTGGGTGGTAATAATCTGGGCGCTTATCTCAATAATCTCATGGGTCCAAATTCTAGTATACGCCCCTAGCAAACGAAACGTTGTATGCACTGCACAGCGTGCAGGTCACTACGTGTTTGCTGTCGACGTGAGTTCAACTCTATTATGCCCTTGTAGCTGGGTACACTGGGTTGAGTTCCTACTCACGTCGCACCGAACGGCAGCAGTGTACTACACTTTGTGCCACTGGTAAGTGTATGGTCTACATTTTGTTTCTCCTTAGCATTGTGACTTATTTGGAGGAATAGATTAATTGTTTTTGTATTTTACTGGTGTCTTTCTCTTGTAGGAAGTGTTAAGAAAGTAACTGTCACAATGGGTATGGACGGGACGCTCGAGGTGGATAGGGAGACAGGCAAGCCCGTTCGCAAGGGCATGTACTGCAGCCATGCACAGATGCTGTTTGTGTTTATCACGGCATGCATTATCATCATTGGTGTGGGGCTGTTGGCCTACTACGTACCTGACAGGTGTGCGGATATCGAAGCCACTCAAGCACCTGTTGTGGGACAGAGTAGAGGGGAGTCACCCAGGGAAGAGGAAGAGACCCCCAATTTATCGGAGGAAGGAGGCGTTGGGGTGGAGGTGAACCGACAGCAGGCCGAAGAGTGGAAGGGCCGGCTGCCCTTGGACGTGATCCCCAAACGGTACAATGTGAGGCTGCAACCGTTCCTCACCACTGACGACGCCCAGGATTCGCTAATGGGCCGGAATTTCACCTTTGATGGGTTGGTGACCATCAAAGTGGAGTGCAATGAGCCCACTAACACTATCACCCTGCACACACTGGACCTGACGCTTCACAAGCCACCTAAAGTCACGTCGCTGAGCGGCGGCATGGATGCCCCGGACCTGTTCGAGAGTTACGAATTCGTGGTGGAGTACGACTTCCTCGTGATCACACTCAAAGAGAAACTTGCGAGTGGTCAGGATTACGAGATTAAACTGAATTACTCCGGGGAGCTCAATGACAAGCTTGCAGGATTCTACAGGAGCAAATACACTACAGCTGAAGGAGAAGAAAGGTGAGTCAGATAGATGGGGGGGGGGTTGGAAGCCGGGAGTGGGGTAGCTGGATAGAAGTTTCCTAAATAGGTGAACATCTCGTTTCATTTTGCACCACCAAAGACCGCAGTGCCTTGTGAGCCGATGAAAACTACGAATTCAAAGAATAGTGCCACGAGTCACATGTTAATGTACACAGCCAAGTTAGCATTAATCGAGAAGGCTTATTGAAAATAAATTCCTCGAACCTCATATTCATAACCGATAACCAAAGAGGCTTCTTAGCAAATATTCCCTCAATATTCCCATAGGAACAAAGAGCCAAGAGGCGGCGTTGTTATCACTCGTTTGTACTGGAAACCTATAATGGATGATTTTGCTTTGCTTTGACTGACTTTCTTGAATACAGTGCTTTCTAGACATAATATAATACGTTATAGAATCACGCACCATGACCCGACATAAAGGTTATTCAAAATTTATGTCCGTGAATGGTTTGAGAGACTTCCGATATTATTCGCCAGCTCGTATAAGGCCTTAAGTTACTGTGTAGTGTTACTGAAGGGCAAAGTTTTCTTCGGGTGTTCCAGTTATTTTCTTTTGAAGAAAAAATGCCGTTTTAGATTATATAAAAAGAATGAATGTGTTTGATTTGAATTAAACCCTAGAAGGAAAACATACTGTGGGAAATTAAAGTGCGAAAAATTCATCTTTAGGCACTTTCCTCACGGCCTCGGGAACAACACGAGGGAAAACCTATGGGTGGGCAATAGGAGGTCGTCCTTCCTGTGGAGTTTTGCTACCCTTAACATTTAGGAGGTGAGGGTTTTACGCGAGTTTCGCTCACAGTCGAGTAAGGAGGTCAATTCAAGTCCAGCCCCGCCAGTGGAATAATGCATGCAATCCAATTTTCGCTGGAATTTAATCATGCTGTTTGCGGTTTTTTTGAAATTGTATTGATATGTCGTTGAGAGCAAAATTCTCAACTTTAATGCCATTCACTACAAGAGAACAGAGAGCTTTCAAGTGCAACAATTAATTCCAACTGCAGATGACAAATTTTGAATAAAACAACTAGGTTGACTCACTTGTAGGCATTATTAAGATCACTGATTGTATATATTTTTGTCAGTATAGGTTGACTCACTTGTACGTTTGACCAATTTTATATAGAGAAATAGAAAATATGACTGTTTGGAACTTGAAAACACTTAGGCTAAAACGTAATTCCAAGTTGTTACGGTACTATGCAATGTACATGTAATTTTGAAAGCAGTCCTGGTAACTTTACCTTTGTGTCGCATTCCATGTTGTGAATTTTCATGTTGGCATTTTAATGGAATTTCTGTGCTCTTTTGAATTTACGAGCAGAGGTTCTTGTAAAATTAAGGAAGAAACTTGAATGTGAAAGGCTTTTTTTAGAAGCTTTTTTCTTTAATGCTTTTTGCTGTTTAAGCACAAGACAGTAAGTGAGTGAGCATAGTTTTCTTACAGATATTTAGATCCAGCAAATGTGGATTCTTAAATTGAACAGAACGTTTCCATTCAATAACACTGTCTTCCTCAAAAAGCGATGTTTTCAATAAGATGAACAAAAGGCGTGTCAAATACATTGCGTGTAGTTTTCATTCATTTCAGCGGAGTAAAATGTTGCACAAAAGATGCTCTTAACTAAAATCTATGTCATTCACCAACTATGCCCGCAGAAAAGGGTTGCATCATTATTATTCATCCTGTCGAGGTAGATCTCTTAACTCAGGCCAGGGATCGGTGTCTGAAACTATTCCATTGCTGACGTATTGGTTCGAGTAACTAATAGATCATAGAAAAGGTCACCTCTCTGGCATCTGTAATGTACACAATACACATCACACACAGGTGTTCAAACAGTCCCCAAATCTGGTTTTCAAATAAATGAGAGGTATGATAGACATAACTTCCTAGCCTTGAAAGGTTGTGATCGCTGGCATCAGCAAAATCATTATTGATTGACCTGCTGTTACTACTTATATTTGCTTTGGACATCACAGGTAGTTTTATTGCCAAGATTACGTATAAGCCTATACACGGTACAAGGTCTGGAACAATGCGTGATTAGTATAAGGCACTGTTCACCAGGACATTTGTCATCATAACGCTTGAATTTTCCGGAATATCAGTATCAACTTAAATAGAAGTAACAGTATCCATGGGAAAAAAAACTTTTTGCACATAAATTGCCATTTCGTATGAAGATAAGTGTCAGGCAGTTCAGTCTAGAAATGTAGAGTTTTTGGAAAGACACACTTTACCTTAAAGGGTCATGTTTACGTCGCAACTTCACTGTACAGGTAAGATTTATGGGAGACTATTGGGAGTTGTAGAAATGGAGGCGACTGAATGCCGGTAACTTGAAACTTTGCAATGTGTATGTACATGTATGTTCGGGTTGCTGCTGAAGCAGTAGTCTGTTCAAGCAATTAGTGCTGCACCGTTTTGTAAGAAGGATTCATTGCAAGAGTTCGCCTGAAAAAGATTACAGCTGTGTGGCCAGATTTTTTTTCCACTCCATAAGTAGTAGCGTCACGGTGGCCAAGGGAGTGTGGGATGATGGATGCAGATGGGGGGAACTTACAGGCTGGCGAATTTAAGGGCAAAATCAAGACAATAAAAATAAATTATGAATTCCAAAACACTCATCGTGAAAACTATTTTAAGATTATTGAATACCATTTTCCCCCAAAACATTTACAAATTATCTTGTAAATCATTCCACACATTTAATGACAAACGTATTTACGGCCTGATTCTGTGATTTATCGGAATGTGAGGAAAGACAATCGACTGGCCTACGTTGTGATTACAAAAAGAAGGTAAAATAGACAATTTACAAGACCTAATTAATGCAATCAAATGACGGAAAAAGACTTCACACGACCAGGCCCATAGGCGAACAACGGAAATGAGGAAGAGGCTGGGACAAAATCGGGCCAGCAACTCGACCCAAAGCAACTTCACGATCAATTTTTGACTGCAGAATGTTGGGATGTTTGCGAGCAAATGCAGAATCACGAGCAGAGGTACTAACCCTGGGACCTGAATAGCCTAACCGGAAACCGCACAAAAAACCTTCTTGCAAAAAGTGGGAGTCCTGAGTATTAGGGTAAGCCCGTAAAAAAGGGAGTATACTACTTAGTTTTACTGGGGTTGAGAAAGAGAAATCTGGGCCACACACGATGAGAGTAGTTTCACTGCGCGTTGAGATTAGTTTCACACTGCGCGATGAGAGTACTTCACTGCCTGATGGGAGTTGTTTCAGTGCGCAATCGGAGAGTTGTTTTACTGCGCGATCAGAGTAGTTTCATTGCGCGACGAGAGTAGTTTCACTGCGCGATGAGAGTTGTTTCACTGCGCGATGAGAGTTGTTTCAGTGCACAATGAGACTTGTTTTACTGCGCGATCAGAGTAGTTTCACTGCGCGACGGTTGTTTCACTGCGCGATGAGAGTTGTTTCACTGCGCGATGAGAGTACTTCCCTGCGATGAGAATTGTTTGGCTTATCTGATAGTATAGGTCCCAATTTTCGTACTTTTGGGAATGATCAGAGGAGTTCACTAAGTTCATTTTAATGTAGCCTGAACGTTGACCTCTGAAACTAACCACTTCTGTAATCCTTGGGTTGGGAAATAATGTGCAAAGATTTTATTAAAAATTGGATTCTTATTAAAATTTTAGAACTTGTGGGCCTAATCATTTTCTTTCGTTTACGTCTTTAAAAATCACCTTAGAAATTGCCTTTGTAAATTATTTTTCTAGCATATTAAGAAATTGAAAAAAAAAAGGCCTGACCTGAAGAGAAATAGCTTGTCAGAAATTGACCTCTCATTTCTGTAAATCTCATTTACATCACAATCAGGTGACTCGTTGTATTCCCACACACATTAAATGTGACAAAACTATTTAGTGGCTGTCTTTAAGTAGAAGCTGAAATTTAAAAAAGAAAGGAAAGGAAAAGTTTAAGATCAAAAGTGCATTGAAGATCATTTTTAAAGTTATTTTTTCAGGTTCATATCACCGTCTGCTCGAGTCTTTATAATTTTAAGTTCTTCTCTCTCTATATATATATAAAAAAATCCAGACAAAAGCCGCGCGAAATTGAAAAGAAAATTGTCCCAGTGGTCATAAATTCGAATTTCCAGTAAAAATACGAGGCCATAATCTTCCTGGGCGTTACTAAGTGGCGCAATTTCTTTATATATTTCGGTGTTCTCTACGGTGTTCCTTACCAACACCTCGCCGCTGAACGACTCTTATTGCGTAGTGAAACAACTCTTACTGTGCAGTGCAGTGATATGCACAGGGTAATGTGGCTTGAATAGATATAGAACACCACAGTGGAGCAAATCACAAGTAATAAATAAGTGTCCTGCCATAAAATTCTAATACAGTGATCGAGGTGTCCTTTTTCATCGTTTTCTTATTAAAGATGAAAAGACCAATGGTTCTTCCAACATTCCTGAAAGATTAGTTCAAAGCTCCAAAATGCCGGCACATGTTTGGAAGAATTACAACATGGTTGGAATGAATCTGATTTTCAGGCAAACTTGAACTCTCATTCTGATTGGTCGACCCATGGCAGCAAACAATGTGATATATAATTTATTGTACGGTTCATAGTACTTTGATCTCCATTAGAAAGACTGGATAGGACACGGTGTCCTCCATCTCGTGCACGCACGCGTGTCATCGGTGAAGGTTTGAAAGTTTAAATTACGCTTGTCACACCAGACTGGCGCGCGCACGTCACGTAATGCTGCGCACGGGAAATTAGTCTGGCTGACGAGCTTGTTGCTTCAGGTTCTCTCTCTTTGTTAAGGAAAAATTGATGAAAAATTGTTCGGACTTGCGCAGCCCTCAGTCTGGATGTCGATAACCTCACAGCTGGACTTGCCCTTCAGTCGTAAGTCTCAGAAACAAACACTCGAGGACTGAGGCGTATTAATTCGGCAAAGACAAATAATTTGTGGAAGCCATGATGCTATGTTCGGAACACTGCCTACAAAAGTGCGCCCATGATGAGGCTCTGTCAGTCATAGGGTTTTGTTGAATTGGTCAATCTGTTATTATTTAATTTTTTATAATCAGTATTGTTGCTCATTTGAAACAAACTTTGAGTAAAGTTGTTTGATTTTGATTTCATGAGCAATGTTTCAAGTGTGGAGGATCAACTAAAATCAAAGTGGTCTTGTGGATGCACAATGTCTTAAATTTTGCCCACGTGAACATTTTTCGCTTGTTTGGTCCTTTTCGCCGATTACTATCCATGCTTTAAGTTGAATGTAACTTTTTAAGTAATTTACTGCTCTGTTTTTACTCTTTCAGAACTGTGTTATTTCAGTATACATTCATAGTCAAATCTGGAAAGACATATATTTATCATGTAACAATCAGTTGGCGAAGAAATAATTTAAATATTTGGAGAGGTTTTCTCTATATAAAACGAAAACAGCAACACTCCACAATGAAATTCCTCTGTTTTCTGTCCTGATTCTATAGTTTTTTCAATTGCTTGCAATTAAGTTATAGAAATTTTATTTTATTACATCTTCAGCTCTTACCATTAATTTGTAAACTTTAAACCCAACTATGAAGTTTGCACTTATTGACTGAGTAAATTCACTCAAATGGAAAATATGTACCCGCAGGAAGTACATGCACTATAATTCATACAGTTCGGAATTTTCAGGAACGATAAGAATGAAACGAATGAAATGACATTAGGACTAATACGTGAGCTCACTTGTGTCTGCAATATATCTATCGAAATTCAAACCTACCCACTTTCTTTTCATCCCATCCCTTTAACATCTTCTTTGAAGAAAATTTCTGAGCTAAAACATTTGAGATGGATTTATAATGACGTTCCAACGTATACCTCTACTAATACACATGCGTAAAACCCCGCCAACCCTCGCCGCCAGCTGTCCATGTTTTTCGAATCCTCACCGAACATCGTTCCGACTTCTTTCGCGGATGAAGACCATAATTTATTTTTAACAAAAAACAAACAAATAAAATTCACGAAGATAACCTGATAACTAAAAACCACCGTATTATATGAACCCAGTTGCATAAAATTTGAAGCAAATTCTGATAAAATGATTTTACAAACAATAAACACGATCAGATTGGAATGAAAAGACATCCACGGTCTTTCCCATTTTAAACCAACCTCTCCAGTTTATCCAAACAAATGAAATAAAGTGCCGTGTGTATTAAGGTCTAATAAAACATCGGTAGTATTTTCAAGTTATTGCGAATTGAATATCTTGCACGAGAATCATTTGTCCGTAGTAGTGCGTTGTATACTTTTACGTGCGTTGATGGAGTACATGTACATGTACGTGTACAGTATGTGTACATGAATGTGCACACATAAATCATGGCCGACCAGTCGACAGAGAGCCAAAATTGAAATTGATCAAGCTTACAAAGGACAATTCGCAATAGTTTAAACATAACGTGGTAACCTTTTTCAAACACTCTTTCAGTTATCAAGATATGCAGCATGTGTTGTTCTAAATCAACAAAATAGACTTTTGTTACGGTAGATTGTTTGATTGTTTGTTTGTAGATAGATTGTGGTAGATAACTTAGTTACTCTAGACGTAACTTTACTCGTTAACAGCCAGACTTTAGGTCTATATCCTATGTGATATTTCTATCTGTCCCTGCACG
>NW_019091522.1:27407-56504 GCF_001949145.1 Acanthaster planci
GTGATATTTTCTTGTCAAGGGGCAGGGGTAGTCTAGCATTATTGGAATTAATTATGTAACTAGTATTTATTCGGAAAAGATCTTTAGAAGTGAATGGAATCATCACATTGTCATTTGTTAAACAACGGCTTTTGCATGTCCTATGCAACCCATATGATAGGCGACGCACGACGGGCGACGCACGACGGGTGACGCACGACGGACGACGCACGACGGGCGACGGACGACGCACGACGGACGACGGGCGACGGGCGACGGCAGATATGGAATTCCATAGTAACGTGTTGTTCTAACTCAACGCATTCTGTTATTTTAAGTTTAAGCTAAAACTCGTATGTTTCACTCCGCCTTCGACGTGCGCTGCGGTTATTTGACCTGACCCTCTTGAACCATACGGAATTGTCCTTGGCAACTTGCCAATCTTCTGTTGAGACGTCTCATTTTGATGACTTCATTTGTCAACAAATGTTAACAAACGATTACATTGAAATTCTTTGTATGTGCTCTAGAAGGCGTACACCGAATAAAATCTACTGAACCATGAAAAGAAATGCTACATATATATGAGATTTAGCCTCAAAGATGATAAATTATTTCCATTTTCAATTTATCACTTGGTCTTTTTTCCACTAAATTTCTCAATTTTAGAAGTTTTCCCAGAACAGTGACACACTGCATGCTCGTTCTCTTCTTTGTTTGTATGTTGGTTGGGTTGTTTTGTTGTTTTGTGGGTTTTGTTGCTATTCCTTTATTTACCTGAAACTAGCTTAGTGGAGAAGTGATTGTTAAAGGTTGGGGTGACAACCTTTGGGGAGAGTGTGGTTTTGATACACAAACCACCGGTTCTTGTTAGAGCCACACTTACGCACAACTGCTCGATTTATATCAATTGAAGTCTGTGCATTTTTTCGTCGTCAACAGGGCACATAAATTGGTGATTTCTCCGTTTTTAAGCTGGATGTCAAAGAGTTAGGTTACACGCATTCCTTGATTTTAGCACTACAACTTTTGTGGTAAAAACAAGCCTGTTAATTGCCGGGGGAGGGGCCGCAAAAACCACAAGCATCAAAATTAGATCCTCCAAATGTTCTTGCGATGTTTCCCCTAGCTGTTACTGTGGCCTGCCAAATGTCCGATGCTGTCCACGGGGCATGGGAAAAAGACGCTTTTCCCAAAATCATGGTATGTCAGAAAAGCTGGACGAAATGCCACATAAACAAAATAAAAAGCGTATGTGTCTGGACACATATCTTAGCCAGACATCATAGTAACACTTACAAAAATCGCTTTACACATCCATTCCCCATGCATGCAGGTGGTTTGCCTGCGCCCAAACACTATCTAGATCTTCGCCAGACTCAGGATCATCCCATCAGCACTCTGCTCCGTCTGGCTGAGTTGGTGCTCACGTTGAACAACGTCGCGTTCAACGGTGAGCACTACATCAGACCAGTGGCTGTGGGCACGCGGATGGACCAAGTTATGCCTGTCTGTTTGTTGGCCACATCGAGGAGCAGATGCTGACCCAGTATCAGGGCTTGCAGGCGTTAATGTTCCTGCAATACATCAATGATATTGTTGGTGCTATCACCGGTACGTGTGATGACGTTGAAAATTTCTTAGCGTTTACGGATGCTTTTCACCCAGCACTGTCGCCGCTTATACATCTGATGTGTCACAGCCCTCTGTTACCTTCCTCGTGCGCGTCCAAATCTGTGCGCGGAAACTTGGCACAACCGTGCATTACAAACCCAGAGATTCCCACAGCTACCTGCAGTACCAATCGTCTCACCCCTCAAGTGTAAGAACTCCATCCCTTACTCTCAGTTTCTTCGACTGCATTGGATTTGTAGTAGCGATGCAGAGTTCTCTGCATGTGGGAAGGAAATGCTAGGTTTCTTTCATCAGCGCGGTTTAATACCCTCCGGCTATCACAGACGCTGCCTTCAACGCCGTATCTTCAATCCCGCGCGAAACGGCTCTGAAACCCACCGGGGCCAAGCAACGTGATCGCGTCCCCCTCGTACTCACCCTCGAAACATCCCGGTACGTAACGTTCTTCTCAAGCATTTTCGTACACTCGGAAATGATGCGGCCACAGCTTCCATTTTCAACGAACCCCCGATTTGCGCGTTTAGGTGCGATCGTTCCAGGTTGGATTCCGTCTCGCCGTCAAAAGCAGGCAGCAATTCCCCTTGTCAGCGCCCCAGCTGATGTAACACCTGCCCCTACATAGTTAACACCCCGTCGGTAGTCGGCTCCCGTTGTACCTACAGAGTACGCGGGGATCACACATACATTACCAGTAATGCGGTTTATTACATTACGTGTTGTCGCTGCGGCAAACTGTACATCGGGGAGACCAAGCGTCACTTTGGTGACCGCTTTGCGCCAACAAACACCTGGTCTCACTGTTGCGCAGCGCTCTTGCGCGCCGCCACATACCCTCGGTCACGTAAGCGTCTCCATCCTGCGGAAAGCGTCATCTGATGTACAGCGTAAGGAACTGGAGCAGCGCGTCATTTTCGAACTTGGAACGTTCCAGGGGAATGAACGTGGATTTTCCTGCGTTCATTCAGAACTGAATCTGCTTGCCCCGACGAAGGTACTCAGTTACTGAAAGCTCGGCAATAAGATAATTCAGATTACTGATTGTATAATCATATTTTTGTCAACATTCCTATCACAATGCTTTGCGACGCAGCCCTCTCATATTTCTCTGATCTGGTTATTTTTCATATTTCGATTTCCACGAAGACGGCATTTTCCCCTGAGATCAGGGGCCTCAGTGTTTCAAATACACCTTTCTAAGATATAACTTGTAGACAAAATGCAGCTTGGAAGCCTACACTTTCAGCATCCATAATCGATTTACCCAAGTGTCGATAATGGGAAAAGCTTTCAGCCACCGGAAAGTCAAAGTTGTTGTGGACTTGTGATGATATACTTGCTTAGTTGGTCAGTCCTTTTCTTTTACTTTGTCCGTAGGTTGAATTTGAACCAAAATTTATTTTAAAAAAATTAGCTAAAAATAGTTCGAATTTGAACTGATAGACACGTTTGAAATGTGGGATACTGTGTTGCACCTAGAATTTCATAAAAGTGTTGTCTGCTAATACCGTTGTCTGTTATTTAACTTCGCTCATCATCCTGCGTCCACTCACAACCCTCACACGTGTTCTGGCTGCAGAGCAAAATGATGACCAACATGTTGTGTTTCATTTTCCTTTCAATTTATGGTGGGTGAACCGATGACTTTTTGAGAAATTCTCACTCAAAGCAGACCACCCCTAAAAGGAATGATATTTTCCTCTCATGAAATGTAACCATTTTAAAAGAAGAGAGAATCCCCTAGAAAACGGCTAAATAGTGCCACTTTTCAGATCTGATAGGACCAAATTTCTCAGAGTTGGAAGCCCTTGTTGCAGGCCAAGGGGTCGGTTCAGTGCCGTAATACAGAAATATTGAGTGTGCTTTTTTGTTCACGAACTGAGCTTACAGATGTTTGGCCAGTTTACGTAGGTGCACCCTTTGCACGTCTGGCTGATGAGCAAACTATTTAACATGCAGTAGGGCACTTGCGCAAGCTTGAGTACCAATAATGGACATTGAACATTGAAGGATGTGCATATGGGGTGAGTGAGTGTACGCTGTATCCGCCCCACAGGTATAGACGCATACACCGCCAGTCTTTCGCGTAGAGCCGTGATTTTCAGGGGTGCGTTCGAGCAAGCTACTCGAGGTTAACACGAGTTTACTCCTTAGCGCTCGAACAGCTGGAGTACGCCCCGGGGTCAGCGAGAGTACTCTCGCTAGAGGGGCAGTATACTCCTGTACTCGAGTGTAATGCGCACGCATCCCACTCGTGTTAGCAGGAGTAACCATGCGACCGCACCCGAAAAGTATGGGCAAGTAATGGGCGGAACGGTGGATGGCAGCGCGTCCAGTGCGCATTACGCGCAACTCACTTTACCATTGCTATTATTTGTTTACATGTACTTCCAAATACATTCACCTTTTTCCTCTTCGGTACTTCTATCCTTGTTTTTTCAGCTGTTGTAACCGCATTGTTTTCAATGCCTTGGGGCAGATTAAGTAAATAGATGGGTTTTTTACAATCGAAAAATGGCTTTATAGAATTTTACGGCTGGAATTCTTCAAGTGTGCGTAAATTCCCTATATCGAGGGGTGAATTTGCCCATAGTTTTGATTTTAGTCGGGTGACGCGCAGATAACGGAAAAAACCCTGTAGTTTTGAATAGGACCTGGTGGTCATGTCTGTGATCCGCCCTGGGCTGAAGTGCGTCCTAACAGGTGCAAGAAAGACAGATGGTAATTCCAAACGGGTTCTTGCTCGCGTTCGGCGTGCACGCGAAGATCATACATTCCTGACTAAATTCCTCGCGCGTTCTCAGCATGCTCCGTGTCAAACGCGTATAAACTTGCGCGCCTATGCCGTAAATGCGTAGCAGAGGACGGTCAATTTCATTTCAAACAGACACTCTTTCGTTTCCGCTCGCAGCGGAGTGTCGAAAGCAATAATGCGTGTACTATGGGCGATTCACAGTTGTGCGCCTCCAAAAGTTTGCAACACGTGGCCTATCACAACGCGCGAAATCATTATTGACCATTTCCACACGCGCATTGGGTCTACAGATTTCGAGCATTGTGGTTGGCCAACGCGTTGCAAACTCTTGGAGGCGCACTATTGTGAAACGCCCGTATTGCGACTGTATGCTCTGCACAATGCAAGCGTCGAAAACGCGTGATGCGTAATCAAGGTATACTAGCTGGTCACGTCACTAGGGGCGTGTTTGTTTTGGCAGATCACGATGGCGTTCACTGACACCAGATCCCGCCTGATGGACGGATTGAAACAGCTTCAGAACAACTGATCGAGATCCAGATCCATGTAAAACAAACAGACCTACATTATGAATATATAGTTACAGTCCTACCGATTTCGCTTAGAACTTTTTGAGTTTTGTGCGTGTTAGCGCAATATTTAAGGCTCGCCAGGCAAAATTCTGAAAGAAGTTTGATGTGGTGTGTGGAATAGCTGCCATTGCTGCTGGGACAACTAGGGTTTCGGAAACCGATCGATTGAAAAATACCTGGCCAGTTCTGTACCTCTACTTTTGTTGGCATTGTGTGAATACTATTGATGGCGATTCAAGACGCAGCATTTCAATGTAATTGCAGTAGAAAATCAAAAGGAAGTGATGAACAGGTCGTCTAACTTTGGCCATTAAGAGATCAAAGCGATTTGCCCTTCTGAGGGCCCTGTGTGGGCGCTGGGCGACGAGCGAATACTAAAGGCACTTTTTAAACTACATAAAAGCCTGCAATTATGACTTAGCAACTGTATTTGTTACAGGACATCATATTCCTTAAAAATTCACTCCGAAAGGAAATCGATACGATAAAAAATAAGGTACGAATGACTAAGTTTAAAATGGAAGGAATAACTTTACATCAGTACGTCATTCAGTATGTCCAGGAATCGTAAAATTGGCCTCGAATTTAAGAAAGTGCGTTTGTATTTATAGGTCATGAAAAAGCAACAAAACAAGCTCAAATAGATTGACTTTCCTGTCTTGTGTCAATTACGTCGTGTCATTTGATTATAACATTTAAGAGAAGATATGGTAATCTATAAACAAAAAGGCTTACTGTTCGGATAGTCGATAGTCATAGATACCGGTACCTCTGCCAACAGATATAATAAATAGCCATTACAAAAGAGGTCAGACCATGCAAATCGAAAACAAAACTTTCTGGGGAAAAGGGCTCTGTTTCGTTCCATTGTTTCCTGAAAACAAGGGAAGAAGAGTGCTTTCATTTTAAATACTGCATAATATACTCTTTGCGACGAAGGTCTATTCTCAAGGGCTACTTAGAAGTTCAAATGTCAGAGTATACATAGGTCTTGGTCTCTTTATTTTGCCCGACATGAGCGTGATGGTGACTTGGATGGATAACGCAGACCGTGATATCCTAATAACAACACAAATGAATCACAGAACATGTATCTGTTTGCTTTTACAAAAATGTGACACCAACGTGTTATTTATCCTATTTCGATTTTTCCTTTGATTTCGAGAACATCAGGAACAACTCAGCTCTTCAAAAGGTCGAATGAACAAGATAAAAATTCCCCTAGTACGGTCAATTTAATCTTCATTTAAATACTCCGGTGGATAGTACTTCATACAACTTCGGTGGACGATAAAATACAATACAACAAACAAAAGAAGTACGACAAGATATTCGTTCGTGTTCGGAACAAGGGTCAAGCAAAGCTAAACGATTGCCACGAGCATTGCAAGAAGCGATGCGGGGTTATGACAAGTATCGTTCGCCGTTCTTTGTGCAGAGTTGGTGAAATAAAAAGGGGTCCAACGCCGGTTGGCAGCTTTCAGGTCGTTCGAATTTACAATCTACGTTAAGAAATTATCTCTGAGAAAATGTTTCTCGATCGCAGTTCATTTTGATGGCACTATACTGAGACGCCAGCAGTAACCATTTACTTTAACCTATAGTTAATAAGCTGTACCATGTTCCCCATTCAATTGGCTACGCAAAGCATGGGAATGTGTGACGTTTGTCCTGAACTATATGTTGTATTTTAAGTATAAAGACTCTAAAGAAATATATCAGAAATGCCTTTGGTTTTGTTTCAGGAAGTACGACTCTGTTGCTGCTAATAATCAATTCATCCATGCTTAGGGCCTATTTTCATCCTTTCATGGCGTTCTATATTTCGTTTATAAACATTTCACAATGTGATTTAAAAGGAAAATGCGTTATATGATTAAACAGCATGCAATTGCTACCCAGTTTGCTACACGTTAAGGTTTCTGCCTTCGATCCATGTTTCTCTTTGCATCACTGTGCAACCGTGGATGTTTATTTTGCGTCACTTTATGTTTCACGTTTGGGAGATTTGAGAACTTAATTAACGCGTCTGCAAAATTGATATTAACGGTAAAAAAAATTAACTGACGAAGGACTGCCTGATTCCTATGAAGTAGGCCCAAATGACAGCCAAAGTGTACCCCTCTAGCAACATAATTGTATAACATTTAGCATTAAATGAACAAAAGCTTGACCACTGCACTCATCCGTAGTGTTTTATATTTATATAAAATTGTTGTAAATTTTCTTTGGTCAGTATTCTTAGATCATTAAGCTGCATTCCTTCTAATTTTAATATTAATTACAATTAGATTCCTACAAAAATTATGGATATGTGCTCGTTTCAATTTTGCTTCTGATCCGAGTGGAATAGGTGATGTATGTGAATTCCTGTGAAAAAATAGTCGAGGATGCCTGCACCTTTATGATATCTGCGGACCTTATTCTCAAGACCCGCGGCATGGACGTATAAGAATGTTTTTGCTTGTAAATTGAATGAGCATACCTTTTAATATTTGAATTTGATCGCCGTATATCTGTAATCACTCAAATTACAAATTTAACAATCTGTCTTTAGTGGCAATCAAATTAGCGCTACAAACGAGGGAAGGTAATTCCGGCGACACTGTGTTCAAATCGAATTGAAAAAAGCCAACATTGTTCAGTTGAATGAGATTGACTTCGCCAGTTTGGGCGATTGACATCAAGTCCGAGCTTTGCATAACTGCACTTAGGTGCAGTAACAAAATCGTGGCTCGGTGTGACAATGCATTTTTGTCATCTCTGACTTTTGAACCGAAATGATAAGATCATGATAAGATCACTAAATATACCTTCTCCTATACCGTTACATAATTGACTTATTGATCCTCTACATAAAATAGTATAGCAATGACGTAGCCTTGAGAGTGATGCAATCTCTAGATCTAGAATGGAAGCTTCCTACCCAAGCCCAGTCCAGAAATTCTTAGCCAGTTTTACTCATTTCTTGGATAACTGAATTACATAGCAGGGGTAGACCTATAATATTTTTGCAAGGGTAAATTGGGAATTTTAGGTATTACAATTTGGGTACTTCATGTAGTTGTCTCCGTTGGTGAAGCTATTTAAACTCTGTTTTGTCCTTAACTGCATTCCATCCTGAAGACCGACGTAGGCCCTTGAAAATGTCAATGAGAAGAGAGGGGTTGACCCCCCCACCTCCTGGATCCGCACTTGCAATGGATCAGGGCATGGCATGGAGAATTAATTATTCTTCAAGGATCTGTTGTCAGTAGTTATATTGCATGTTGCCTCCTACGGAGCAAAAGAAATAGAGAAAGCTAAGCAAAGCATACGCCATAACTTGTACGTAATATTTAATCCACAATAATGAAACAGCACAGGTTTACAAAAACAGAGAAGCGTAGGTCGATCATTCATTATTAGCTGAGGAGCCCCGCCTGCTTAATAGGCATTAGCCATCAACTATAATTAGGCCCATATTGTGTATTTCCTACATGTTTAAAAGGTTTCATTGTTTTTTAATATACTTCTCAGAAGATGAAACTTTTTGTTTTAAAGTCATGCATCTTCTGAAAGGGAGTCTTTATTTTTAAAAAGGGGTTTGATTAACTGAGTGGAAAATGTAACGGAATAATCGATACATTGACGGATGATTGAGTTACCGAACAATCCCTGTGGGCCCAGTGCACGCTAACTATCCATACCGTATTCTTCATTTACGTACCAGTGATGAAAGGATGCTCACCCATGGAGAAAATATTTATAACTTTGCTCATTTTCTTTGAGAGAATTGAAAGCACGACCAATTCCAACAATATTGTGGGGCTCACTGTCATCTTTTCCCCTTTTCTGGTAAGATGGATCGCAACGACCCAAATGCAGCCCACGGACGCCAGGAGGGCCCTCCCATGCTTCGACGAGCCCGCCTTCAAGGCCGTCTTTGACGTCGAGATTATCCACAGGTCTCATATGACAGCGCTAGCCAACGGCATCGAACGGGACGGGGAGATCAAAGTGCCCGTGGGTACTGATGGTCGCTGGGTGGTGACCCGCTACAAGCGCATCCGGGAGATGTCTACATACCTGCTGGCTTTTGTTGTGTGCGATTTCAAGTACACTAACGCCACTACCGAAAACGGAATCTTGGTAAGAAATTTGCTCACGCCGTTGTCGTCTGTTCTGTTTGTATTCGTCTGCTGACAGTTCTCTTGGCCTTGGAATTAAACCTAATTATTTGTAAGGTGGGGAGGGGGGTCGAAATTTCTCATAATTCTATTAAGTGGCTCTGTTTTGTGCTGTTTATGATATTTTCTGTTCAGTCGTATTCCTTGTAATAACAGGTTTCTACTGAAGTATACCAATATAGAATTTGTTATGACCAGTTCATTTTGATTTCTGCTTTTATTTTAATCATTCATATACTTGTTTGTTGTGTCGAAACGTGCAAAAGACGTTTTGGCTCCCGGTAAGGGCTGCTGTATCTCCCTGTTTGAAAAAAGCAACAATATTGAATTACCGTCGTGTTGTGTGGTACATATGGAGCGTCAAAAGTGGACAACCCCATTTTCTCATTTTCTGCTGGTAGATTTTCGAGATTTTGGACTTTGCGTATAGCATTTTTAAAAAATGCAATTTTCCGCCAGCAGGAATTTGAATTTTATTTAGCAACTCTCGTGGCGCGTCAAAAGTGGACAACTAAAAACTTCAAATTCCCACTGGCAAAATTACTATCATGCTTCAAAAGTGGACAACCCCATTTTCTGCTTGTAGATTTTCGGGTTTGGGGAATTTGCGTAAAGCAATTTCAAAAACTCACGCGTCAAAAGCGGACAACTAAAAACTTCAAATTACCACTAGAAAATTTTATTTGATCCGCCCAAAGAGGACAACCCCATTTTAGAGGTTTTTTAGATGTACGGGTTTTTTAAAGTTACAACACCCCTTTTCATAAAACCAAATTTTCTGCTAGCAGAAATTTGGATTTTACTTTGCCCACGGCGGGGTGGTCCAAAAATGGACAAGTTGAAAACTGAAACGACCGCTGTACTCCCTACGCTCAGAATGGAACGGTCTTGGGAAGAGGGGAGTCCAAAATTAACGGTAGAGGGTCAGTGGTCTGACGGATGGCGTTACAGCTTGGACAAAATGTGGATGATTCCTATTGAGCGACTTTCAGAAACCGGCCGCCGAAAGCCTGACAGTCCTCTTTGGTGCTGCAAACTCCCCAGCACCCGTGTAATTAGAAAGATGGTGGCGGCTTCCCGTTGGACATTTCCGTTTTAAATAAGTGAGCACATGATGATATGTGTCCCGTAAACGAGGCTAGCTGTAACAAACCATTTTGTCCTTGTCCAGTAGTATACTTGAATTTGTTGTGCAATGAAAAAAGGTCTGAATTGCAAAACATCGTGTTAAGAGAAGAAGCTAAATGCTGTTAAATCAAGTGAACCACGAGTTTCAAAAAGGGGAAAAATAGAGAAAGTAAAATGGGAAACAATAAAATGCAACTTGAACTTGCTGAATTAATTTTGACACCCCACAAATTCCAAAACACGTATTCAGCCAATAATTCCAATCAAAAAGGGATAGCCACGACGAAAATAAATCTTTCAGCCAGTACACCTGTCGGTCACTGATATGACATCAAAGATTTAATTTAATATTTATCATGCAAATCTTTGTTCAAATCATCAATACAAGCGGGCAGTTATAGTGGAGGCCTGGGTCATTATTATATGAAGACAAATGATTCAAAGTGACAATGTGGAGAGTTATAAATGCAATGAAAACACACAGTTTCAAGTGACGTACCAGAGCAGTCATCAGATACGTGTACTGTGAAATACATGGATGGTGAATTGGTGAAAAAATGGTTGTTGCACTTTTGGGACTCCGAGTAACTTCCACTATACTCAGTTCATAATTTTTGTCAATCCTCGAAATCTTATTTTCAGTAATTTTCCTTAAAATAATACTCCCCTCCGATAAATTCCATAAAATTCACATCCTTGACGTGAAGAAGGTCTGATCTTTTTCACAAAATCGGCTAGAATGAAATACAAGTTGCATGAAAAAGCAGCAAGGGAATGCCCAAATGACGCCTGATACCCGTCAACAGACGGCTCCGCACCTTTGCAGTACTACAGAAGACCATCACTCTGGCAGCCACTTCGCAACTTTCGTCCACATTATTTTTTTTTAGGGTCGGGTGATGCCAATCTTTCCAAGACCGTTCAATTTTAACGTAGGGAGAAAAGTGTCCGTCCAGTTTTTAACTTGTCCACTTTTGGACCACCTTGCAGTCATCAAAGTAAAATCCAAATTTCTGCATGTAAAAAAAATTGGTTTTCTGAAAAGGCATGGTGCAACTTCAAAAAATCCGAAAATCTTCTGACAGAAAATGAGAAAATGGGGTTGTCTTCTTTGGGAGCATCAACTAAATTTGCTAGTGGAAGTTTGAAGTTTTTAGTTGTCCACTTTTGACGTGCTACGAAGACTTCTTACAGTAAAATCCCAATTTTTGCTAGCAGAAAATTGAGGTTTTTGAAAATGCTTTACGCCAATTTCCCAAACCCTAAAATCTACTTGCAAAAAATGAGAAAATGGCGTTGTCCACCTTTGGAGCATGACAGTAATTTTGCCAGTGGGAATTTGACGTTTTTTGTTGTCCACTTTTGACGCGCCACGAGAGCTGTTAAAGTAAAATCCAAATTTCTCCAAGTGGAAAATTGCGTTTTTTGAAAATACTTTAGGCAAAGTCCAAAATTCCGAGAATCTACCAGTAGAAAATGAGAAAATGGGGTTTTCCACTTTTGACGCTCAATGGGTACAAGCATCTTGGGGTTATGAACGGAGAGTGTGTGATGTTTGAATTGACATCAATCGGTACCACGTGGTCGTATGTAATGACTCATGGCACCCAATTTTTCGAATGTGTAAAGTGTCGATTTTGAATTCGTTCCTTTGATACAAGACGTGGACATTTGCGACGGTGACACAGAGAAGTTTACTTACCTCATGCCATGTTAAGATAACCAATTATTTAAAAAAACAAATTTATTACGATAGTTCAGGGTTTGGTCACGCCCGGATGCCGTTGAGAACACTCGCTACGCATTGGACGTCGGCACAAGAATCCTGACTTATTTCGAAGAATACTTTGACTTCGCCTATCCCCTAGAAAAACAAGGTATGTGGAGCGATTGTTGACTCAAACTAAGGTTTGGACCCGTTCATTGAGCAACGATAAACGTTAGGTCTGAATTCTTATACCATGTCGCTTATATCAGTTAAATTTTCATAGCTTTCTGTTTTGTTCTTTCTTCTCTTACACTCTTCAGTGTAAAACTAATATAAAATTATGCCTTTCAATCTGAAATAATTTCTCATTTGTCTTGTGTGTCAAAAGATCTCGATACATGCGATTGTACTCTGCCTGGAAAAAAAATCGGCGATTCATTACACCTTGAAAAATATATTTAAAATGTTTCTAAACATGATAGATGTACAAATTTACATGAGGCCGAATAACTTTATTGGAGGTTTTATTTGGATGTCCCATAGACATGGTGGCTATCCCAGATTTTAGTGCAGGTGCTATGGAGAACTGGGGCTTGATTCTTTACCGTGAGACGGCACTCCTGTACGATCCTGTACTAAACTCTGCCAGCAACAAACAACGCGTGGCAGTGGTTGTATCTCACGAACTAGCTCATCAGGTAAGGACAAAGATGGATCGGAGGGGTGGGGAAGGGGGCAACGGGGCCATGCATGTTGCCCCCGAGAAAAACAGGCTAAGCCTGTTAAAATGCATTTATAGAGAGAATGTATGTTTTGGCGCTATGTACTGCCTATTCTCCAAAGGTGTGTGGAACGCGAAAAAATGAAGCCGCACACCTTTGAAAGACCACAACGATTACAGGAAGATAATTATTGGCAATTTATGTTCATCCCCTTGAGAAAAATGAGTTCCGAAAACAGGCTTTTGGCTCCACTCTTGGGTCAGGGGTTCTCCATATGCAAGACACTGTAGCCTGAAGAAATCACAGAGAGAGAATGCAGAGCGGAACGATTATTGCTGGAAAAACTCTTCATAAAATATAGACAATAACTCGGCAGGATTGGAGCACAAGTCGTAAGACTGGAAAACGAATAAATGACCACCGTGCCATTCCGAATATTAACAGTTATTGGATGTAATTGCGCAAGCCGTTACTTACTTTTATTTGGATTAACAGTTGGGAAAGCTTAGTTATCAGATCATTTCACTAGACATTTTTGTCGCCACTTAATGTTTACTAAGCATACCTTTCCCCTATTTTCCTTAGTGGTTTGGTAACCTTGTCACTCCTGAGTGGTGGGATGACCTGTGGCTAAATGAAGGTTTTGCAAGCTACGTGGAATACTTGGGAGTTGACAAAGTCGAAACAGAGTGGCAGATGGTATGTGGAACAAACTTTCAGTTCAAATCAGTTAAATGGTGGTACTGAAAATCAGGTAACTGTTTGCATCTGATTGAAAACTTAGAATTCATTTAACTGGTCTCTGATCTATTTTAGACCGCAGATGATGAGAAAAGTTGCGCAAATTCGAATGGGTCAGAAACACAGTTGTTAAGAAAAAAATCGGTGTAGTTTTATTTACAATGTGGTTTCTGTCAGCGAAAACTGGAAAGTTTGTTCATAGTCGGCATTTAAGCAAGTTTCATTATTTCAAAAAAAGATGTACATATTTTTCGATTGTCAACTCGTCCCTCTCCATTCTGCGCAGAAATTACAATTCTTAGTTGAAGACCTGCAGCCGGTTTTTACTGAGGATGCCCTGGGTACATCCCATCCGGTCAAGGTACCCGTTGGAGCTCCTGCAGAAATCAACGAAATTTTCGACTCGATCTCCTATCAAAAGGTATGCTACTGAACCAATTTATCAATGGACAGAAACATGCATTTATAACACACATTTCGTTTTTTCAAATAGTCCAGAAACTTTGTTATAACTGTACTTTTACGCTGTGTGTTGAAGGCAGGTTGGGAGGGCTCAGAAGTCGAAAGATTTTCCTCCAACTCCGCATTTTGCCACGTGACTCTCTGAACCTCATTAAGTTCCAGTCATTTCGTATATAACTCAATCTAAAACAGGGAGCCTCAATCATTCGCATGCTGGACAACATTCTGACTGAGGAAGTTTTCAAGATGGGCCTAAATTATTACCTCTTTGAACGATTCTATGGCAACGCAAACTCTGACGACTTGTGGACTGTACTCACTTATGTAAGTATACAATTGGTTACCCGTGATTTCCTCCCGAAAAATTCAATACCTTTCGAGAAACGGAAAATAAGACCACTGAACAATCACCGTTTTGAAGAAAAGTCTTAATAAATCTCTGAAAATGAGCTCAATGACACGTAGGGCCTACTTTTCACTGGAGCAAAATTAAAAGTTTTACCTGTGATTGACCTGAACTTCGATATGATAGTACATATTAAACTCATTTATGAAGCTTGTCATTGAAATGCGTGATATCTTGTAATCTTATTTAGTTCTTCATTAATAATGGGGGAAAATCGACTTTGTCTAAATCCTTTGAGTGCACACCCAACGTTTCTTAATTGTTTGTTTTTGCAGCGAGTGTTTGGTTTCTATAGGACGGTCATATATGGATATCATACGGTTTAATCCAACTCCACAGGATTTGCAGTGCCTTTTCCTGATAATCTCTCATACTTAACAAAATCCTTTAATCGCATTTGCTTTTCAGGCCGATAAAGGCATAGGAAATAACGACGTAAAGAAAATCATGGACACTTGGACTCTTCAGATGGGATACCCGTACGTGACTTTCGAGAGGAACGGAAACTCGCTTACGGCTACACAGAAGCACTTCTTGAATAACCCGAACAGCACAGTGGAGGACGGAAAGTTTGGGAACCTAGGGTAAGGCTCTCAATAATCTGGGGTAGAAAATGTTGCGGCAAATACACAGCGTTTAAGGACAAAAAGAAAATACAAAGTCAAACAATATAGGTCAGACTATTAAAACACAAGTCACTTGTCGAGGATATGATTTTTATCAAAGGATAGCTTTGGTATCCCGAAATAATGGACAAAATACTTCTTTCACCACCTTACCGAGTAAGACGGAGATATTTCTTGAAGATAGGAGATCTGAAACATTACCCAGGTAAAACATTTTTGGAATTGATGGGAGGGTAGAATTCAGTTTTTGTTATAAGTCCGTTGCATGACGACTTCAACCTTCGAAGATATGGTGAAGGGAACAAATGGGACAGTAGTTGGAAGCCCCATTTTCAGAGTCAGAGTTACCCTTATAAATTTTTCCCGAAATGCACTGATTCATTCATTTCCCTTGAACAGGTATTTGTGGTATGTTTACCTGCTCTACGCACATAAATCCTACCAAGATTACGACAATCCGATGACAATGTGGATGAATAAAGAACGAAGTGGTAAGGAGCGCCGTCTTATCCCCCAAGTTCTCTCTGTATCATTATCTTATGCTATTAGTAGGCTGTGTCCGACACGGACTTCTCGGGCCACGGCTCCGATTTTTGTCAGCCTTTCTCCGCATATTTCCACTGAGTGAAGGCCAAGCGCCAGCCCGAGGCAGTAGATTTGGATGCACCTTCAGACAACGTCAGTTTAACATTTAAACTTTATTGCTTCGAATAGCTTTTAAAGTTTCAAAAATGACCAAGAAACCGGTACTCTATCTTATATCAAGAACATTCTTTTAGGTATTCTTTGATGTTCTAAAACAAACCCAAAATGTCAACATTAAGAACCAAGTGTAGTGAGCTTCCGCGTGTGGGCATCCTCACAGTTAAATAAAATAAGCATTTCCATGCTTGTACATTACATGTATAAAGGGTCATCTACTCTCCTTAAGGTTTTAGCTATTTTAAAGAGCTCTTTGCTCAGTATTCGTTTTCTTCCACAGTTGAACTGAGCTTGGGTGACAGTTACAACGATAATGACTGGTATCTGGTCAATATTAAGCAGTATGGTTACTATCGAGTCAACTACGACCTAGAGAACTGGGAACGACTTAGTGAACAATTGATGGCTGACCACACGGTGAGTTGTGAAGGGGAGACGGGGGCCAACGGGAGGCATTCGAATGTTATTTGTCTAATTCTAATCTTGAAAGTTGCTCGATCTGCGATGTTATAATCCATCACTATCCGTCTGCAAGGGACCAGGAAGATTGTGTTACGATCGAGATGACAGACCCTGTACGTGTGAATATGAAATACATGTGTGACTAGAGTTTTAATGGTGTACCAGCCGGGAGTTTAACATTCGCATATAGGCCTACCCAAAATGTTTCTTCCCGCTTTTTTTGCCTCAAGGTGATACCAATCGAAAACAGAGCTGCCCTTATCGACGATGCATTCAATCTTGCCAGGGCAGGCGTAATCGAACAGACGACTGCGTTAAGTCTAACTAAATACCTGACGAAAGAGAGGGAATACTTACCATGGGAATCCACACTGGTTGTTATCTCCTACATCCGGGACATGTTCAGCCGTTACTCCGGTTACGGCCCTCTTGAGGTACAAACTTTGACACGGGATTTATGTTAATACTTAACGGTACTATTTTGACAAAAATGTAAACTTTATAAAACGACCTCAGGTAGAGGTTCACGGCATTTACTTTCGTTGTTATCTTGACACCGTTTCAGAAATATTGGATAAATGAGCGATTTGGGTTTCAGGTCAAGTGATGTGAATTTGTCCACTGGGCTAAGATTTACGGAAGCCAGTTTTCCCGTAATTCGTTAAGCAAACTTAAATGGGGAATCGTTTTGTAGGATTGTCATATCCTAGACTAAAAAACCGTTTTGATTTATAGAAATACATGCTGAGACAGATTGAGCCGTTATATGACCAACTTGGATGGGACGACAATATCACTGATCCAGCCAATACACATTTGACTCAGTAAGTATTTTATGCATCTGTTAAGCGCAATCGTGAACCTTGCACAAATATATTGTACTCCATCTTGACTTGATTTGCCTTTGAATAACATTCATTCATAGGATAATAATCTCAGGAGGCAGTACAATAAAGTTGTGCAAGGTTCAAGAATGGGCTTACCACACCCATTGACGTCTGCATTACTTCATCTAGTAAGTTTTACCATCATTATTGAGACAATAGCTGCGGTGCCTCTTAGAAAACCACCAATTATGTCTACACCTTGGAAACAAACAGTGGTGAGCGTGTATAAAATTTGAATTTATTACTGGCGAGGAACAGGCCCTACACCGGTTACAAACACGTGTTTAGACACAATCAACCACAATTTTTCCCATTTATAAACACCTCTTTGTTAAAAAAGTCAAAAAGCCGCAAGGACGGACAAAAATACGAACATTCGGCATTCTTGCTTCCTATTTGCTATCCATAATTAGGCGTCATTCACCAAAAAAGCAAACTGGCACATTTGCTGTTTGTTTTCTCAATACGGCAACAATTAAATTTAAAAGATTCTGTTACATTTTCGGCGAAACTACATTTTACATGTTTGCAATTTTCATGGTGACTAGATATCAAGCGACATGACTCAGATGTCATGTTAAAACGTATGCAGACGATATTCCTTGCAACATTCTAACCTTCCTAGTTCAGGATAAATAAATATGGGACAATTTGAAGAAAGTTGGTTTATAAATGGCCTTGAAGAAAGGTTGAGTCTGTACCGCAAACTTTCCTTACCTTACTTTTGGGGAATCATTGAGTTTCTTTGAACTACAAATATTTATGCTTACTGCAGATCCGTGACGTATTAAAATTACGCGAAAGTGAACATTCCGTATCCAGGTTCAGACCCCCTTTTACGCAGTAGGTATTGTCAAATTTGCAGTTGCAGTATCAAATGTTTAATAATACACAGTCATGTGACGCATTGTCGATAAATATAGGAAAAGTGAAACCGTCCCAGGTGTTTATTAATGATACATTTTGTGTCAGTTTACAAGGCAAGGTGTTTTTATGTAGAGCGTTTGGAATCCTTTTGGAAATCTCAGGTGCTATGCGATAATTATTATGCCTTTTTCCATACCTTCAAGTCAAGAAAATCATTAGGTGTGTCAATTTTGTGTCTGTAAATAAGGGGAAAAGGATCAGCAATTGTATTTGTACGGAGCATATACAGCAATGCTTCAAGAAACCGTTCAGAGTTACTGCCCGTTTATTTCGTCTTCTAACCCCAGGTTTTAGGTATTTTCTGATTTTTATGATGGTGTATTAGTTACTCTGCCTGCCTCTCCAGCTCTCTTTTTAACCTTAAATTATCTCTCGTCAACAGGTATAACCGAATCAACGCCCTAGGGACAGCGTGCCGCTACGGCCACAAGGACTGTGTTACACAGGCTTCCAGGCTGTATAAGGAATACATGAGCAACCCAGATAAGAATCCGTAAGTAGTTATGTTGCATTTTCATAAAGAACCCTTTGAACTGGCAGCCGATAACCACCTCATATAGCGATCAATATTTGGGACCAAACCTTAATTTTGGATGAGAAAAGGGGGCATACCAAGCTTTACAAACCTGCACAATGTCATGTTTCTTCCAGAAAAAGCTGGCCATTAATAATAATTCGAAATCGACATTAACATGCCAAAAGAACTATTAGTGAATTATCCATGAATGACTACGCAGAGAGTTACCACTGAAGAGTACCAATCCATGTATTTTATCTACGTCTTCACTTTCCATTTACCATTTCGATTAGAATCACGCCCAATCTGAAATCAGTCGTCTACTGTAACGGCATTCGTTATGGTGGACAGGACGAGTGGGAATTTGGTTGGGAGAGATACGGCAACACGACTGATTCATCGGAGAAATCCAAGTGGCTGAGTGCTCTAGCGTGTAGCAATGAACCCTGGATACTCAGCAGGTAAGATTGTGGCCAAAAATTGGAAGGGCGGCTGAAATCAATGGTTTTGATTACAAACCTGTAAAATGCACCTTTGTGCCTCAACCTTATTTTAAACCTTGGTTTCACTATTTCATAGGGTATTTTAATGCCCTTTTGGAATTTATGCTGATGAGTATTTCAATATTTATGAGCAAAACTGTGATGTCGTCCCAGGAAGAAGCCTCAATGTTACATTGGTCTTTACACAAAAAAGTCCTGCATTTTTGTAGATTTTCCTGGACTAAGTTTTCTCTTCTTTGCTGATTCATTGTTGTTTATGTGTATAGCAATAAGGAACCATCAATCCCTCTCTCCAAAATGTTTTTAGTTGGTAAATTCTGGGTTCACAATTTGAATAGAAAATACACTGAACCATGTCTTCCCTGGATGACTTCACACCAACAGCGCCCCCAGTAGTCTGGAAAAACAGATAATTCCGATTGTTTAAAAGTGTGCACTTTTCAATGCGTTTCACGAAATGGGAGTGTGTTAAAGAAAAGTAAAAAGCTTTCACACTTTCACGAAAGCGGAAACGAATTTATGACCTCAGATCAGACAATTGTGTTACGTTACGAGTTCGCAAAAGCTGAGCACATTTCAACTTGAACAAAATTTCGCTATAAAATTTTCGTGACTTCCAATTCGCTTCGCTTTCGCATTCACCTGAAGTATGAACCGGCCTTAAGACTTGGAAGGTTGCATGGTGGTGTGTCCGTTATAGGCCTTTGCCATATGTAGAGTTCACCGAAGTGTTCACGTACATGTAGATACCTGCATCAAAGCCTCCCTATGATAACTCGCAAAATACGAAAGAGCTGTGGCAAACTTTAATTCATATAAATAGGCTAATAGTTTGGATATTTGTCGGCAATTATAAAACAGTGTTAGATGGGGAAACAGTACTACTTTGTAATAAGGAGGCTGTATATGGTACCGTGCAGTCTTTTATACAGGCCAAAATGTCAAATGACAATTTCAGTTCATAGCTCATGTAACAAAATATGTTTTCAGTAAAACCGCTTGGGATTAAATACTGCAATAAAATTTTGGCGGACGATTTTGTGAACCTCTCGGCCAATTTCACAAGATAAAGTTAACAAGAATCCAAGTCGTCAATGACTTAAACCATGGAATGGCTTGCTAAAAACCAGTAACTTATTAACATTCTTCATTTCTAGATTCTTAGAATATTCTACGATTAAGATCCCGCAAGGTGATACCATCAACGTCATCCGCTATGTTGCCCAGAACTACGTTGGCCGAGCGCTTGCTTGGGACTTCGTCAGAGCCAATTGGGACAAACTCTACAACGAGTAAGCCTCGTTTCATTCCAGAAAAAAGCATGTGCATTGGGGTTCTTATTGCACTGGAAAAAGTCGAAACATTCAATGCAAAACGTCGTGCATGCCTCGATGGTTACAATACCGTCGGCGCATAATTTCGATTTCCTTTATTTTGTTTATTTGTTGAGCTTGATGAAATATCTTGTGTGATCTTGAAGTTTGTAAAACAAACTGATATTTCAAATCGAGTAAATTTGTACAAAAGTGTACACGTTCAGCGGGTACCTTACTCGGAAATCTCCAACAAAGATGAATAGTTTGCATTGTGCCTGGATCTTCAAGATTTCGCAAAAAAGCCATGTTCTCCGACCAGAATTACAAAATTTATGATTGACCTCTAAATGCCACAATATTGCACGTGATCTGGCCTCCGCGGTAGAGTCAGGCAATGAAAAGGCTTTTTTATTTGTTGATTTTGTTATTTTGCGACGTTCTTGGTTAATAACAAGTCAGGGACACTTCTTTGAAAGATCTCAGGGAAAATGAATGCTGTTTACATCCGTACAAGTAAATCAAAAACAGTACACCACCACTCAATTTCTACGATTGTGAGGATTTTACTAACAAACTTGGAATTTCTTTCAACACACGTAGTTATGGAGGAAGTTCTTTCTCGTTCAGTAATCTGATCGAGTCGATAACTGCCCAGTTTAACACGGATTTTGATCTGGAAGAGGTAAGAACCGTTGAACTTTGAAATATGACATTTTATTCATTAGTCATAGAGATATTTTCATTGATTCCACAAGTCCCATCTTCATTCATTCATTCCTTCTGGGCCATATTCACATATCAGAATGTATTGTGTTAAAAACATCCTTTTGAATGTTAGAACTTAATCTCGTTTAAGCTTCTTATACACTTTGTTATGTATTTCGATGTCATTCAAACTTAAGATACCCAAATTGTCCCTGTTGTCATTAACATGCTTTTCTCCTCATACTAAATGCGCTTCCAAGTAAGCCCTACTTTTTACATAGAACCGACAGTGTACGGGAGATTTTACTGCAGCACAGTAGGCCTACTGCCTTGGGATTATTTGAATCTGTCTATTTAAGCATCAGGTTGTTCTTTCCTTTTCTGAAATGAGATGATATTAATATTTATAGTTGACGTTTTTCGTCCACTTACGTGCTTCAGAAAAGTCATGTGTATGTTTCTTTATGCTTCTTTAAGTTCCTATTTTGCCACATCGTGCCATCCATGTACGTCATTTGTTTGGTAGCACATGTACGGTTTAATTGTGTCATACAGTACAATCAGATATAGTATCTTTCATAAAGTACAGAACATCTTTTTGGCATCTCATGAAATACTTTTCAGTCCACGCACATCACCTCCATTCAGTAGGCTTATCACTGTTTTACTGTTTCTTTTTGTTTGTTGGGGTGTTTGTTTCTTTGTTTGCATGTTTGTTTTCGTCCTTCTGTACAATTCTTTGAAGGCAGTTGTTATAGTGGAAGTGAAATGGATTTGTTTGGGAGGGAAGTTAGCCTCACGTCACTTTCCCTTGTACGCCCCATGTTTCTTATCCAGCTTCTCGACGTTTTCTCACATTGTGTCAATGTCCATGTTTTTTTACTGTGTAGTTGAATGCTTTCGGTGAGGGGAGGAATTTTGGATCAGCAACCCGTGCATACCAGCAATCGGTGGAGAAATGCCAGAGCAACATTGGCTGGATGACCCGAAACGCGGAAAACATCGAAAAATGGCTACAAGAAAATATTGTTACCGTTATTTAAAGTAGACGCAATGAGAACTTGCAGATGGTAATACGGCGATATTGACATAAGCATGTATCAAATGAGATATTACTGTATACAATGAGCAGTTTTGTTTGTTACTAACTACAAGCATTAAATGCCGGTACAACTTCATCAAAGTGTCACATTACGTACCCTCGCACTACACCACAGGTATAAATTGCCTATGTTTTGTTGAAATACAAAATCAAGCGAAAGATCACAAGACTCAAAGTGTCTTGATGTGGTTGCAACGAAGGTGGGAGGCCATGATACCTGTAAGACCATACTGTAGGCTCTCCGTTCTATTGAAAAACACTTGGACAGTTTTGATCAATTCTCCATAAATGTAGATCGAAATTTCTTAGGGACCAAGAATTTAAAATCATATCAAATGAAGTGTGGTGTATAATTATTTGATTCTTAATGAACAGATGGGATGATGGTACTTTACACATTTTTTTTTACATCTTATCAAGTAAACAGTGTAGGCTAAATAAAAAGTGTGCGTTGGTCACTTTGTTCAGGCCGTCAAAATTTAAATATTTTGAAGAGAGACGTAGAATTGAAAGATGAAGTAAAATTACCATCCTAAATGTATCATTTCCTATACATTTTAATCCTGATTAGACCATCGTATCCGGTGAAATTGTTATAGGGTGTTGTCATTGTGGATTGTATGACATAGAGCTTCAGCAATAATATATTAAGGGAGTGATCTCCGTACTCTTTTAGCAGAATGAGTTTAACTGTCATTTGCTCAATTGCTTCAATTAACCCAATATCCAATGCGTCTTATCACTTTTAAGTGGAAATTATACGCACATCTCAAAATTAGTCTGTGATCTTGGGGGGGGGCTATGCGGGGTCAACCTCCCTGCTCTGAAACTAAACCAAAACCAAAAGGACTAGTGAAAAGTGGAGAAAAAAACAACATGTAACTAGGTGTAGACAAGTAATTGCACCAGTACCATTGTAAACAATGTATGTCATGCATAAATGTTTCATTGTCGTTTCCTCTTGTTCGCAAAAATGAGACATTCAAAAAAAAATCTCCAGCCATCCTCCCTCCCCCGAGCTGGATTTGCCCCTGCTGATATAATTATGTACTGGAAAAACGATGACGATAACCACGCACTTGTTCCTCACAGATCTGATCAATGTTGTTGCTGAATTTTACTTGCATTGCCACTTTTTGATTTTGACTATTTCATTTATTTTTAATGGCTTAAGTAGTATTTCATTGTAGTTACATCTCCTTGGTGCATTCTATTCAGTGTTCTGTACGTCGATAATATTAATCTACAACTTATTGATTCTCTGTATTGTGACATACGATGTTTAATTTCATGTTTGTGCACCACGATAATGATTTTGTACTTAGTTATATTAATATTATATTCTAAAATTGTTTAATATTTTGAATAAGTATATACATAATCTCTTTGTATAATGGTAGAAGTTGTAAAAAGATATTCCCTACCCATGTATCAATTTTCTGATGAATATCAGGAATACGTTTGCATAAGTTGAGCCAATAAACAGAGCAAATTATAAAATGTCTTGAAAGATGTTAACTTCTTTGTCATTTATAGTCTTGAAATGATATTCATATTCATGGGAGAAGTCTCAACAAAAAGATCAAAACCAGGAGCACTTCAAAGAAAAGCACGATTTTAATTGTCCTTCATAATAGCATATTTGTAAATAACAATTATTCTAAATGAAAGAGATTACCTAGAATGACACAGTAGGCCTTCTGCAACAAAAGGAGAAGGGATTATTGTTGTTGTCCGGGGTTCATGGAGGTGACATCAGTGGGCCAATCTCCTGGAAAAAACGAAAACGTGTCGGGGGAGGGGAGCGGAAGTGGAATGAAAATTACTAGTTTGCTTGAAAAACTTGGACTGCCCTCAACGGCCATTAACGGCCACAAGTGCCAATGAGTGCTTTGCCACTTCCCTGGAAAAAAATCTCGGCAACTACCAGGGACAGTCTTGCTGAGTGGATTTATTGAAGCTACCAGATATGACAAGCCCAAAAGTTCATAAGATGATGATCTCTCGAAAGCGTTCAGTTCTGCATCTATCTCCCCATTTCCCCCTAAATTACAAAAATAGGAGACTTCCTGCTGTTCTCGACATTTCCAAGACATTGCAGTATTTGCTGTTATCGTTACAGGAAACAACGGTTTGTTTAAAATCGAGTTGAACTTTTGGACACTGTGTGCTTAAGCTTGCTCTGGGGGAGTTTTGGACAGCGAGTGCTACAGTCTGAGACCAGTTGTGATTTTTTCCTCAATCAAGCACATACGGAATGTAAAGATCATTTAGTGTTTCAGAGCGGAATACGGGAAGTAGGCCTTGTGTTAAACAGTTTCTTGCTGTAGGTTTTGCTTAAATGGCTCTGTTTTAATTACTTCCGAGAGTTTAAATAAGGAGGAAAACTAGGGGGTGCTAACAACCCCTTTACCCCGCATTTGGATCATTGCCTGGACCATTTGTTGGAAAATATGCCAAAAATTGTTGCCAAATGTTTCAGGTTAATCTCTTTGTCCTACCCAAAGAGGAATTCAACGTCTCGTTGAGCTAGATTGTCTTGAAAGGGTGACAAATATTTGGATGGGAGGTTATATAGAGGTTATACCACTGCACAACTTCAGCTACGCCTAATCTCAAAAATTCTATTTATTTACGTTTTTGAACGAACAGTTTTATTACTGAAAATTCTTCTGATTATTGCTAAACTAAGACTTTCTCTTCGACATCTGCAGCTATGGAGAGAGTGCATTTTGGTTAAGTAATGTGGTTCGATCAATCGCACGGTACTGTAACATGGAATTTGAACTGAGACAGGTAGGTAACTTTTGAACTCTGGAAGTTGGCTCTTTGTGCTTTAGCTGTCAACATACAGTTGTATTAACAGGTCTTTTTTTTAACAAGCATGTTTTGTTTTCTTATATTAATCAACTCACGATGAGCTGTTGGCCATTATTACTTAAGATTGAATCCAGCGGACAGTGTTGTGTGCAATCGTGGCATTGATATTCAGCAGCATGTCATATTCTGTAACCCTCTTTCAAGCATATAGACGTAGAACTAGAAATGCAGCTTTCACGTGTGTACTCGTCTATAGCATTCTGATGCTGCTTTTAATTCATGCACTTGGTAAATTTCTAAATTTAGACCAACCTTACTTGTTACAATCAAAATCCTTGTTTCTACCCTATTAAATTCCGCTGATGAATATATGGATTAATACCGTCCTATTCCCATCTTGATTTAAGTCACTAACCGCAGTGTCTTTGTGTTGTTTTAGTACTAGCTACAATTATGGGGCAGCTCTCGCCGGCAAGCGAATGACAGTAAAAAGTTACATCTTTGTTTTTACTAAAAGTTTGTACTAAAAATGACACCAGTTAAAATTAAAACAAATACCTTTTATGATTTCTTTATTTTGATCGATAACTTTAATCTTTTGTAACCTTTTTGCTACAAATGACGACCCATGTTGTTTTTGTTTTTGTTTCACAACAGCTGAATAGTTTTGTCAATGGGAGGCACCTTGGATCAGCTACCCGAGCATTTCAGCAGGCGCTTGAGAAATGTCGTAGCAACATCGAGTGGATGGAGCAAAATGCAGACATCATTGGCCAGTGGTTGAGAGACAATGGAGAGAATCACATCGCTGCATCGCTAAATCTGACTAGATCCGACAATAACTGAGCCATTTTAGTATACGTCCTTTAGGAAGAACCTCGAAAATCTGCAAGTGTGACTTGTCACCAAACTAATGACTGTTACGTCAGAACTTTTCCAAATGGGTTGGAAAAAATAGATTACAAAGAAATCAACACACTGTTTCGAAAAATGAAACACTACTGATCGATAAAATGCATATTCATGTTGAAATCATTTGTAAAACGTTCCGGGTTTTTTTGCAAGTATAAATCTTATAATTTCGCTGATTTTAGAAAGCGTAAGTCAGCAATGTTGTCAGGGGAGCTGTCAGTATACATGGCAAATCTTTTAATTTCTTCATCCTCGTAATGTCAATGCTATCAATGGTATGCGTTTTGATACCTAGGAGAAAATGTCGAAAAGTAAGCCTGGAAAATAGCTTCTATAATAATCGACAAAAATTAATGAAAGTAATGTACGCCTGGCATACAAATTACTACTGTACTCAGCGGTGTTAATAATGAATGTATAACATTACCATGTCCTCATAAAACATTAAAGTCAAAATTGTGTGTACTTGAAAGAGCTGCATCAACTAATGTCTGTAAGATTAGATCCTCTTATTCATGTGGTCTTCCTGAGTCAGGTTTTAGCTCCATGAACTTGAAAGTGAAGAACCTGTGCTTTCAGTTACATTGTAGTAAATGATTTTCAACAGACTTCAGGAGAAAACTTTAGTGTATTGAAGTATTGGTCCAGTAGCATCACTTAGCTTGAAGTTCAACCAAAATATTGTTAAATAAAATTATTAATAGGCAATTTGCAATTAATTCATGAAGCATCAGTATCTAGCCTAATGAATTTATAATACCCTAACATTATCCATTGTTAAATATATTACTACTAATTGTCGTGTTGGCGTAAGGAAAAGTTTGTGACAAAGTGCCATCGTATATTCCATGGATGACTTTCGTGATCTGACTTTTTACTGATGACCAAATTTGACTTTGTACTAGTGCAAGATTGAAAGCTTTTGTCGTGTCAGTTATAGCATGGTGTAGGCCGCATGTATTTAGAGTAAGCCAAGCATGCTTGCACGAGTGAAGAGAGTTTGGTGCATTTTGACCAAAAAAGACATCGACCGCGTAAAGCATAAACGAATCGTTCTTCTTCGGGACATGACCGTTTGGGTTCGGGTTGATACAAGAGAAGTAATATTTAATAGTTACTTGCACCATAAATAATGCAGTCATAAAGCGATGTGCTGTAATATGTGTATATTCGTGCAGGCGGTTTCACAAAAAAATACGTGAGGCACAGCAAATTCTGGATGCTTGGACGAAAAAAGTGTTGGCTAGACGGTTGCCAATTTTGGGGTTCATGATCAATAATGATGAGGAAGGAAATCATTCGGTGTCTCGATAAAGATTGCGATCAAAATATTTTATTATGGTTCGGGACACATGTATCTTCAACTATACCAAGCATCACCAACAAAAAGAAACCGCTGAGACGAGCCCGGACACTCCAGTCCCTCCTCGGAGCGTACATCACCCTCATCCCCGATGAACCTTAAAAATTAAAAAAAAATACCCTTTTTTTCAAAAATAAGCTAGAGAAGAGTAATTCATTTCCTTCAAGCTTCGACGTTCCAAGCTATTTTCAATAATAATAGTAATAATAATAATAATAATACTGTTTCGATACCGATCACAGGAGACAACCCACTGCGAACTCTGCATCTTGTATTAAATCACAGCATGTTTTTATTTTGATCTCAAGATGACGCATTTGTTTTCTCAATGACATCTACCGCATGGTATGCAAGCATTGAGGTAAGTCCAAATGAATGATTCGGTAATGCCAGAGATAGCTATAAGCCGAAGCCAAACTGTTTCTCAAAATCTCTCTGATGTGCGGTTATTAAGTCTTAACTTTGGTTAATTACAGCCTTAATGCGAGAATGACCATTTGCTCTTGACGGGGACGCTGCCAAGTTCATGACATTCTCAAAACACTATTTTTTCTGCAATTTCTGCTAAATATCCGTCAACAAAATGTTAAGTCAAAGAGTGAAATGACATTTGTTATTAAGAAACATTTTGTACAAGACTGAAGGTCATGAATAGTGTGAAGTATATTGAAGTATGTGAGCATGGTTTCTGCCACCGTACAGCTTTCTGTCCACAAGATTTTGAACAAAAGGAACATTTCTTGAAGAAAACTATTTCTGGTTTCCCATTTCAGATACCAGTTAGAGCAGCGCTTCCCCGACGTTTTAAAAGCTCTGACGCAGCATTGCAACACAGAGTATGACATCACAGAGGTAGGATGAAAAGCCAGAACTCATTTTGCAAACAGTAATGTTCTATGTGTAGATCATTGTAAATTGCTGTTCACATTCCAGTGACTCGTAATACTGGTGGACAATTAAAACCAATCATTTATGTTTAATCTGTCGACGAGGATGGACGAGGAACTGTAGATTCGTGCTTTCACCTCGGCCATTGTTGCACGAATCTACAGTTCAGAGTCTATTCTCTAACTTATTACCCGTTGTTAAACGAACATGGAGTCCGAGTCTATGACACTCTTGCTGTCGACCTTTCGCCTGAATGCACACCGTTATTCCATTCATTAACGTGCACGGGTTAGGCTAAAACATCGACAGTCAGTGCTGGATACATATACTTTATATACATATAAATAAATAAATGAAAATGAAATGATATACACGTGTATTCTTTTCTCTTCATCTACCGCCTTGGATTCATTATTATACGTGTGTCATTGCAGCAAGACCTACCGTACTAAAACCACCAGAGGACTCTATGAAATTGAGGAATGCTATAACAACTTCATGAAAGTATGGTTAGCAGTTTGCGAACCACTTTACAAACCACCCAAAATGAGCGTCACCGATCCTTACATGTTCTTATGTATGAATCATTCTGAAATGGTCTCTCACTTCAGAATGCTATTTCATTTGGAGAATGAGCAACTTTGGATTCAAAGTACGATGCAAATTTTGGCGTAAAATATATAATAACATTAAACAATTTCTATAAAGCGCACATATACACCTAAAATTGCTTGTAGCGCTACAAAGAACTCGGGTAAATCTTCTAGTTGTTCCAAGATCTTACCAGTACTGAGGTGACAGATCTTTCAGAATCGCTGCTCCCCGAGTGTACGGTCCAACACATACATCTCAGTCAATTTAAAACGTTCTTGTATAATCTTGCTTGAAGAGTTAGCCTGTAAATTTTCCTTTGTTGTTAAGCTATAATCCAACATTACATAAAAAACTGGGCAAAACGTAGACACAGAAAAGCAGCCAAAACGCACCAAATTCATTCCTTATTGAAAAGTGAAGAGAAAATTTAAACCGTTGTTGAAAATTTTGCTTTATAATTCATTGATCGTGAAAACACGAGAGATAAATGAGACGTTGT
>NW_019091522.1:59826-86881 GCF_001949145.1 Acanthaster planci
TCGTCGGCCCCCGGTAACTACAGAATACGCGGAGATCATACATGCATTAGTAATAATACGATTTATTGCATTACATGTCGTCGCTGTGGTAAACTGTACATCGGAGAGACCAAGCGTCGCCTTGGTGATCGCCTCGCGGAATACAACAAACACCTGGGTCGTTTTCCAATACTCAAATTCGTCTCCGTCTCAGGCTTCGTTCCCAAAACCAATCCCCGACTGTGGGCCTGAAGGGTTTAAATTGCATTGGATTTTTGGCTCTTTTGCATCTTATTTGATGTTTTGTGGCACTATTAGACTGATTACTGCGCTTACAGCTTCAAAGTTAGCTAGTACAAAACAGTTGAAGCCTGAGACGGAGCCTAAGTTGAGTATTGGAAAACGGCCTTGGTCTCGCTGTTGCGCAGCACTCTTGCTCGCCGCCGCATACTCTCGGGCCGAGTTCGGGCGGCTTGTTCCCGTATGTTCGCGAACAGCTCGATTTATTGTGCGGGGGTCAGCCGCTCGAACGCTGGGATCAAACAACCGGTTGTCGCTGGTAGTGACAAGCAACATTCAACATGGCGGCGTCCATGTAGGCTACGTTATTCGAGAGTTAATGTTTGGATGGGCTGAATTCTTTTCTATATAAACAGGAACATTCATTTCTGTGTTACGGAAAATAATTAATGTTAATTTTGCAAAACTTCCCATTGTCTATGGCTTTGGAAGCCATCTCTCCACTATTGCATAGGTTCAAAAATCAAAATCTCACGAGTTTTTCCGTGTGTTCCTGTAAAACCCTGACGTGGGTGTGGTGTGTGATCCTGTTCTGAGAACAGTGTTCTTAAGTCGTGTTCCCGCCGTTCGAGCGCAAGAACAAGAAACCCGTGTCAAGAACAGGCCGCCCGAACGCGACCTCGGTGACGTAAGCGTCTGCATTCTGCGGAAAGCGTCATCTGATGTACAGCGTAAGGAACTGGAGCAGCGCGTCATTTTCGAACTTGGAACGTTCCAGGGGAATGAACGTGGATTTTCCTGCGTTCATTCAGAACTGAATCTGCTTGCCGTGAAGAAAGTACTCAGTTACTGAAAGCTCGACAATCACATATTCCAGAGCACTGATTTTATGTTATATTCTTGTCAATATACAGAATCTGTGGGTCAGGTATTAACTGTCTTCAGTCTGTTTATTCTGTCTGTCTGCATACCATCTGCTTAGCTGAGAAGCATGTATATCCAAAAAACAAAAACCAAGACTGCTGCATTTTATTGCCATCTGACATGGTGTGCTAAATTTTGTTTACCGTATGCATTGATGCTAATAAAAAATTCCCAGAAGTAATACCTGTCATAAACAGATAGTTTTATGGGGAGTGAAGGGAATAAATAATTTTGCCATCAGTTTCACAAACAGACAAATTGGCCCAAAATCAAGATTTTTTCCAAACATCTCTTTTTTTCAAAATCAACTAAGCTGCGTGATGCCTAACGTGGTCGAATCATTTTTTACCCAATCTAAACTTAAATCTGCCAAACCAAATCTCTTTTGGGCAAAATTCAAGTAAGCCACATTTTCCGTTTTCACAAATAGACGAATTTGTATTCCAATTTGTAAGACGTAAACAAAAAAGGGCAAAACTTTGGACAAGGTCGTTTTGCCTTTGCACGAAGAGACAAAAGTCCCACAAGTTTCCACATTTTCTCAGACAAGAGCCTTTGTATACAAAATATACCATTTTAATTGACTGCTGTAACTATTATTTTGTGGCTTGGTAAAGATCACTTTTGCTTCAAATTTGCAGATGAGTAGCTTCTACAAGAAACAGAAGAACATTCCGACCGTGAAGAAAGCCGTTGATATGAGCATTGACCGGACACAGGCTAACATCCGATGGATGAACGAGAACGCTGCGGCTGTACGGATATGGTTTATGAACACTATAGTATGAAAACATCTTTTAAAACAATAACAACATAGCATTGATCTTATTTTGACTAACAGCAGGGAGAAATTACAAACTCTTCATGTATAATCGAAAGCAGTTTGTAATGATGTTCTCAAAACTGAACAGTTGTTAAATTTACTAGGATTTCATGTACAGATTTTCCCCCCGCTATCAAAGCATTCTCGAAAAGAATGTGTAACAGAAGAAAACGTACCATATCTCGTTCCCTAAGCACTGAACTCACACTGAATCACATCAACGTGACAGTAAACCCTAATAACAGGTATTCGTGAAAAACGATTATTTGTTTGACCCATCCCATTTAAAAGTTGCTTGACTAGTAAATGGTTTGACTGAAAATTATGGTTTAAAAACAAATGATGTATAAATTACAGAGTTGCACAGTGTACCGACAAAAATATGCCATTAACTACCTTGTTTGAGAGAGTGTACAGATATATGTGATACATAAAGATAATTCTAATCTGACGTTTGACCTCGAAGTTTAAACGGATTTGTTACATGTACGAGTAGTATTTATCGTTTTGGACTGCATGTGTGAACAGGATAACAACTGAATAGCGCGTCATGTAAATTGCAAAGTCGGAGAAGTTGCGATTATGTTTTACATCTCTCAACTACTAATTCATTCAACACTCGTAGGATATGTAACGGCATCTTTAAGCGTCATCTTGATTGTACAATACATAAATAACAATTTAAAGATGATATATAGAGAAAAATGGACGTTGCATGTCAACCTCAACTGAAGCCTATTGTAGCTGATGTTAAGATTTGCGTGTATAACATGGTAGCGTACTCCTTGATCAAAATTCATTACCTGCGTAAGAGCCCTTGAAAATTTCGAAGGTATAGTTGTAGACTATTATACCAATACATAAAGGGCGTACTCTCCGATCGAGATACAGGACCAAGAGAATTCTAAACGATTTTTACAAAACTAAACTTAAAACGTGGCATGCAGTGATCAATGTAGAATTTATAGTTTGTTACTCTGTATACATTGGAGTGTAGCCGTGGCAGTTCGAAGGTTTTCTTAGGATATCTTACTTTTGGCTTGGCTTGTGTTTGGCTCGTAGATCTGGTGAGGTTGAGACAGTGACTGTATAAAAAGAACGTTCAAAAGTTACCACATATTGTAAAGATTTTGTACAATTTACTTGATCCTTATTTTTATTACAGTTAGTTCATTTCAGGACAAAAAGACTGTTACCAGGGGCAGATCCAGGATTTTGTAATGGGGCATGATCCCTGATTTTTCCAAAGGGGGGGGCGTGAACTAAAGAAGTAATGGTAAAATGCCCGTACAGCGTAGGGTCTGGTGCCATTTTGGATTCCGGGATAGGCGCTCTGGGGTGCAGTTTCAAGAAGTATAACACTTCCTTTCCTTCTCCCTCTCTCTTTCTTCTTTTTTATTTATTTTTTAATTTTGTCGGTGAAAAAGGGGGGTGTGCGCCCCCTGGATCCGCCCCTGGTTACAAATTATTATTGTATGACCAGTTGGATGAAGACTGAAGGTGACGGAATAATACGTGCAAAGAAAATTTATCTTTCAACACGTAGGTAAGAGTAAAAGGACCAAACGGATCGACCTTTATTTGAATGAAGCACTTAGCTTTTAAACTAAAAAGAGACTGGGCCGTCATTATTGGGCGTGATGTATGTGGGTTAGAAAATGAATATCCATTAATAAGCTCAACACGTTGAGAGTTATGTTCCATACATATGTAACCTGTGTGGATCACTGGCTCTGCCATTAACACATCTCGTTTAGGTGTGGGGTCTATAGGTCTTTCCTAATAACCCGTATCTATCTTTAATTTTCATCATTAGCAAACACACCGATCATCATCTATGACTGTATCTTGATCTTATTGATACCATGCACGTGGTAAGACAGTAAGCCTTGGGTACCAGTATTCAGTATACATTTAATGCCCTTAACGGATGCCTAGATCAGACCTTTGTTCCAGATATGTAAATAATGAATTTGTATGAGACACGTAATAAAGATACTCTGCGTATAATATATGACTATAGGAACATGTTTGAACGTGGTATTAGCCTGTTAACCTTGCCTAATGTGAGTGAAAGTGGTAACCTACAAAGAGCACTTCATCAGAACTCAAATTTAACACCAGGAGCAGATCCAGGAGTTTGTCTAGCGCAGGGGGCCGGGCCTGTCCGATTGTTTGAATTAATTGTTACGGACAGGTGAGCACAATTGTCATGCATTATATTGTTACTGATGTACACATAATGAGCCTTATAGGATGTCAGTTTTTTTTTTAAATTTTATTACTATGATTGTTATTTATGGTATAAAAGCGGGGAGTGACCCCCACCCCCTTCCAGACTAGTGGTGTAACTATGCCCGTGCTGCAGCTGCAGCTGATTTTCTTGTGGTGCCCCTTGAAAATTATGTGCACCACTGGGTGTCCCCCCCCCAGAAATTAGCCCCAGTTGTGACCCTGCTCCTCACCCGTGCCTGTAAACACGTTAAACTTACCATCAGACTGTATGAACTTTTATACCCACCTTATGCCCCCAAATGCAGGAGGTATATTCACAGTAAGTATTAATGCCCCCATCACACTCTGACAGCAACCAGGAAGACCCCGCTAAGTTGTAAAACCTCATTAAATCGTTGCTAGGACGGGAGGAAACCAAGAAATTGGGCGAAAAGCTGTTCTGTCAAGATCGTGTGTATGAAGTTCGCATTACGTTCTCCACACGATTAAACTGCGCGTGAGTTCTGATGCAATCGGATTGTTCAACGATGTAACAACTTTGATACGATTGTACTACGACCTCAAAGATCACGGTACAATGGTATAATACGTTGTTGTTGCGTGTATAACGTGTGCGTCACACTTGTAGCAAGCTGTCTTTACATTTTCGAGCGTTAAATTCTTTCTATATATATTATATATTGGTTGAAACAGTGCACGCCACCAGTTCTCTCCCAGACTCCGAGATGAATGAACATGATGCCTCATGCTCCTGATTGAGCTGCGCTTGTACCACGTCCATAAAGATCCTACTACGTTGCTAATACGCCAAGACTACATGCTGTCACCGTGATTTGAAGCCACTACGAACCTGCTATGTAAAATTTGACCATGCTCAAATTTTGGCACATACTCTCCGTCCATGAAGCCCCTACTAAGTTTCTATCAGTTCCTACTGAGTTTTACTACGATGTACACGATCTCACCACGATTTGCCACGCTCTCCCGATTTTTTTGAAATCGTTGTAAGATCGTGTTTGAATGTGATGGGTGTTTAAAAAGTAGCCGTGACTTCGAAAAAGGATGTGCCAAGGAAGCATGCCCCTTGTGTCGGTTGTTGACATGATTGGGTCAAAAGAGACAGGTCAGAAGAGTAAGCAGGTTTAGTGCTGGCTGGATCACAGGATAGAGGATATAGGATGAAGAGGTGGGTGACGGTTCCTCCCTCTCCGCAACATCCGCAGGAGCGGAAGATGATGAAGAACCGGGGAAGAGGGAAGGACGTTGTGGAGAAGCTTGAATTGACGTCGCCTTCCTTTTTAGATGTGGGAAGTTTATAGCTTTGGGTGCAAGAGACAGAGGAGTTTTAGCTATTGAAGAAGCCAATGCGATGCTTTTGAACCATAGCGAGGTGTGAGTTGACGGAGTGGTTGAAGATGTCGTAGAGGGTCTGGAAGGAAAGAGATTCTTGTGAATGGGCAGTCCATCGTCACGCAGTTACATTGACTTACACCTAATGACATTTAGGACGTTTATTCTTTCTTCCCTTTCTGTTTATGTGAAATCATTTCAACACCGTACCCTTTTAATATGATTGCATGCATATCAATGAACTAAATATTACAACGAAGGTGCTTACTTGAGCAAGGATCTCAAGATACATTCAAATTTTTAAATGAATGACTTTGGGTTTCAATTTCTTTAGAAGGCTTCGAATAAGAAAGCCTAAAGCTCATCAACCTAATAAATATGACGTCGCAGAGGCTTTCCTTCCAATTGCAGCGTCAATATGGGCGATTCACGGTACAGCGCCTCCAAGAGTTTACAACGCGTCGGCCAATCACAACGCGCTACATCTGTCCACCCTTTCGAAACGCGCATTGGGTCAACTATTTTCGTACACTGTGATGGGCAAACGTGTTGCAGACTCTTGGTTGCGCACTATTGTGAAACGCCCGTATTACATCGTTGGAGAATTGTACTCACGTAACAGGATGAAATCAAACGCCTTTTTGGAAATACAGGTGTTTCGGTGTTCAGAAAGAGTCACCACTTTCTGGATTATTAACACCACAACGCGTTCATAAATTGTGACAGGAAGGTGTTGAAATGGCGTTAAAACATTAACACTTGGTGTAACACTGGGTGTGTAAATATGAAAGTTTCGAATTCTGCATCGCTCCTAAACAGACATGAAGGGGGAGACCTCGCATTTTCAGATGTTCCTAACAACAAAATTGGCTTTCTTTGAATTTCTTCAGAAATGTCAAGAGAAAGATGTTACGGCTTACCAGTCGTTCAACTTAGTTAAATTTGTTCAACTAAACGCCTTGGTACAGACAATTTAAGTGAAATAACCAAATAATCGTTACCTGTTGTGACGGCGTCCATAGGTTTTGTACACCATTGGGTTTAAATGACACATGAGGCTAAGCCGAGGGCTGTACAAAATATCATGACTACCCTTTTATGATGGCCAACGAGGTCAAAAAGTGTTGTCCCCTGTAACAACGCTCCGTGTGTGTAATAGACCTCTGCGCTGGTGACACCGCATTTTGTTTACGAGTGTGCATTTCTATGGCACTCAGTGGACTGCAGGGCCCAATTGGCTCCATAGAAAAGTGCACAAGCAAACAAAAACCCAATTTTTTCATGAGTTATCATAAGTTTTTACGTCGATACTGTGAGCTCAATTTTGATTAGCAAATCTTTCTCCTTAATCTTGATGCCAAGTTTTTTGTTTATCTACCTACCTTGTACAGTAATGTTTTGCAAGCTTGGAATTTATGGAGAGCCCAAATTATCAAACCGTCTGATTAATTTCATCTTGTTTGATATTTATCATTACACTACTTATATTTATTTAAATGGGCTAACGGAAAGGCAGCAGATGTCCAAGTTCTATATGAAATTCACAAGTCAGATGTAATCTGCGGCATGGAGCCTTGGCTTCATCCTCCCATCAATAGCAACGAGATCCCCCTTCCACGTTTTAGTGTCTTCTGAAAAGATCGCGTGGCACTCACTACAAGGAGAGGGGTTTTCCAAGCTATGCAACTTGATCTTACAACAACGCAAATGACAAATCTTGAAAACGACTGCGAATGCATCTGGACTGAAACTCAGGTCAAAGGGAGAAAACCAAAAATTATAGGAACATTTTACTGAACTTCTGATGATCAGCAGGGATAAAAGATTGATAAACTAAACGTGGCGTTATCAAAGCTTAGCATCAAAATCAACAGGTATGATGTTATTGTTATACTGGCGATTTTAATCTTCCGACAATAACCTGGGACAATAATCAAACTGTGTCAAGAAGTGGATGTAGTTCAATCGCAGTAGGTAATTTAGCATCCCTTGTTGAAGAACATGGACTGTTCCAGCATGTGAAGCAATCCACCAGAATCCAAGTTAACTCCGGTAATTTTTTGGAGCTTGTTTTTACCAACAAACCCGACCGGGAAGGAAAAACTCGACAACAAATGGAACATGATCAGTACCAAGATTACTGACATTATGAACAAGTATACCTACTCGTATTACTTCGTCGAGACACAAGATACCTTGGTTTACACAAAAGCTGAAAAAAACTCTGCAATCTGAGAAAACGGCAATAAAAAATGCAAAAATATCCTGATTACACTCAGACTGGCTGGAATTTTGTGATACCCGCAAGGAAGTCCACAATGTTTAAAACCCGCACGACAGAGTTACATTGGAGAATTCTTGAATCCAGCAATTACCAACAGACCCAAAGCTTTCTGGAATTTCATTTCAAGACTGCATCAGGTCAACCAAGGGATTGGTGACTTGAACAGCAACAAAAATGTTTTCAGTGATGACATGTAAAAAGCCGAAATTCTGAATAATCAGTTCAAAAGTGTGTTTACTCAGAAAAATCCCAGTAATTCACCACCAGATATGGGTACAAGCCTATATGATCCTGTTGGTTATCTTGTTATCTATCTCTCAACAAAAGGAGTCATCATTTGGACCAACTTCTGAAAATCAACCCATCAAAGTCTAAAGGCCTAGATGGGATACCCCCTAGTTTTTGAAGACTTTCGCTGAACAGCTGGCACCAATCCTGATAAACCTGTTCCAGCTTTCTGTCGACTAGGGTCAAGTGCCAAAGGCTTGGAAGGAGGTTAACGATACTGCCCTCTTTAAAAAGGGCAACAGAGCCGAAGCAGCCAACTACCGGCCAGTTTCAATGACCCCAGTCATCTCCAGGCTTCTTGCGCATATGTTGCACAGTCATATTATGAAGCATTTTGCTAAACAACATATTCTGACTGATTGTCAACATGGGTTTGGAGCTATACAGTTAACAGAAACTCAGCTTATTCTCATGATCCATGACATCACTAAAGCTCTAGAAGAGAAACACACAGTCGATGTTGCTATATTAGATTTCACAAGGGCATTCGACAAAGTCCCTCATCGTATACGTAGGTTAATCCACAAACTTAAGTATTAGGAATTAAAGGGTCACTTACTACATGGATCGAGAGCTTTCTGATGGGCAGAACTCAACAGGTAGTGGTAAATGGCACAACTTCATCTTCAGTCAGGGGCACTTCATGGGTATCAGGGGACAGTCTTTGATCCATTACTGTTTCTAATTTATATAAACGACTTACCGGGAAAAATTATATCGAACGTTAGACTATTTGCAGAGAATTGTACACCTATCAAATCAGCTTAAGACACAATCATAGTTCAAGATGATGTTAAAGAACTTGACACTGGCAAGATACATGGCTTATGCACTTGAATCCAAAGAAGAACTTCACAATGTCCATCTCGTCCAGAACCCCAAAACGCAACTTCAACATAATACATACATAGGCCTACATACATACCGTACATATTTGCATGCATACAGGCGTTATGTATGTTCATTCATATATGCATTCGTTTCTTTGTACATGAATGGTTTGTTTCATTACATTTGAACCACGTTTTATTTTGGAAACAAGTTGTTTTTTAGATCTTCTCTGAAATTCATTTGGAAAAGTGAAAAAAGTCTTCGTGTCTTTCTTTCTTTGCCATAACATCCACCTGCTAACTCTTAACGACACTTCGAAGAAAAAAAAGGACTTATTTGTATAGCAGCATTAGCACCTTTTACAATATGCGTATGTTTTCACTGACACTCTTTCCGAAAAAGGTGCCTTTCATTCAGACCAGAAACGGTACGAGGGAAGACAAAAACAAGTAACAAACTACATTCTGATGGAAATTGTTACACGAATTAATCCCAAAAATTATATTCACAGCTTTATGCAGAACGTTGAAGAAATAACATTTATTTCCAAAGTAAGGGCTCACATAAGCCACATTACTGAATGGAAAAGGACCATTCACATTTTTAATGTATCAAAATAAGATTAAACTTTGACACACTTTTACAAAGCGGCTTTTAACCCATGGTCCAAGTAGACAGTGTAGTCATATTATATTATGACTAACTTTAATCTCCGTTTGCAAACTCATTTCGAACTGTTAAGTCAACTAGATTAGATAGCAGGAACCGTACATCGTTTGTAAGCTGTTTGTTAAGGTACAGTGCTCTTGTTCAACAAGATATTTACGCCTATGGACTCCTCCCCCAAACATTTACCAAAAAAAAAATTAGTTCAGTTGGCCTACCGCAAACTATAAATCAAAAAGTTAGAACTCAAAAGGTTTACACTGTTAACCTGGATTTTGAGGTCAAATTGTAGGCATCGTTATGAAACTCAAGATAACTGGCTCCAAATGCGGGAGATAAGTGGACTTTATTCAATAGCTCGTGATCAAATCAAATAAGCGTTGCCATCGTTGGTACCAGTCTATAAAACTTGACAAGCCACCTGCGATAACGGCACTTAGTCTCTATCGAGATCGACCACCACTTCGTGCCTCTGTGAATGTTCATGGTGAGTACACAATTAGCACATGTTTCAGGGAATTGCTTCAGCATAGAGTTGAAGTCTTTCGGACAGTTTTGACTATAAAATACACAAAAAGAAATGTAGCCATGTAAAGTTTAAATGGTGCCTGGATAATTCAACGTGTTGGTTTTTTCTTCGTGTCATTTACATGTGTGCTGACAATGTGTGCCACTGACCTGCACATTTTTGTTAAAAAGGACAGTGGAAACGGAGGTGAATAATCTGAAATATTTCTCTATCATAAGTGATCATATTCGGCGGGGTACACGCACACACGTCAATCGGTGGGGGACGGTGAGACATCCTCCACTTTTCCAAGTGGAGGATTACTACATCAATTGCCCCCCCCCACTTTTTTCCAAACCTGAAGGAAAATGTATACCCTGCAAAAGGATTTGCTTTAAAAAATGGCTGAAGTAGCCAGAAATTGTCTAAGATCGCTGTAAAAACGGATTGACGCCCTTGGGTACACAAAGGAGGTCTATAGAATCGAAGGAGGAAACTCAGGGAAAGTAATCATCATATCCAAATATCTGCGACGAACTACCAGTGGCGTATCCAGGTTTTGAGTCCAATGTGGCCGGGGGGGGGCTTAAAAGCGATTGAACACAGTCGTTTTCATCCGTAATCGAATTGTCAAAACCACTCTTCCCAAAAAGGCCGTAGCCCCGTTTTTAAAGTTCTGACACTCCTATACAATGGCGAAGGAACCCGTCCCCGGTCTAGTCACTGATTTCTCGGATTCAAAGTTGCCAGTACTTGCCCCACGCCTGTAGTCACACTAGCTGTACATAAATAGGTTTAACAAAATCTATCATATTCATCTTACCGCTGCCATCATCCTCACCACCATCACCACCCTTACCACCACCATCAACACCCTTATCACCACCATCATCACAATTACAGAACAGTAATATGACGTGTGGAAAGTGTTTCCAGAAAGAATAAGTTTGTCGGGAGTGGATGGCCCCACAAAAAAAAACAGTAAGACACAAATGTTAATTTAGCAAGATCAAAACCGCGTGTTAACATGTTTGACAGCATTTGGGAATGCCATTAGGCATGAACGGCGAAGAAAATTGCGTGTGGAACTGTAATCGTAATGCTAATTTGTGGGGCTATCCGTACTTTGTGCCGAGAGAGTGGTTCATTTCGTGGAAGAAGTGATTTCTTGACGCCAAATGTTTATGTGTCATATCAAAATAATTTGAATCTTTTTCCATGGAGTGACAAGACCCCAGAAAGGCTTAACCCCACCAACATGACTGCAGGAGAGCCGCTTGCTTATTGCCGTAAAATGTCAAACTGGAAATAATGTCAGACTTATGTAGTAATCGGACTAGCTGCATGAAGCACTTTAGTTTGAGCACTGAGGGGTCCCAGCTATTAAATTCTGAGGAATTTATACCGAAAAAGTACCGCAATGATCATGGGACCGGACAGACCTACTGGGCCCTGAGTTTCCCGAAGTCGACGACAGTTTTACTAAACAAATCAACCGTTTAAAGGGAACATGAATTTATTTTACTACAACCTTTAAAACTGCACCTTCGTACTTCAATTGACCTGGTTTTCAAGTTTTCTTTGGCTATTTTAATCTGTTTTTGAAACTTTTTTTTATATTTATGAGCAAAACTGTAATGCCATCTTAGGCACTGCACCCAAACGTTGTATTGATTTGTGCACAAAAACTTCTCTCATTTTTATACTTTCCTTAAAATTTCTTTGGCAATTGTAAATATGTGACAACAAGCTAAGGTTTCCTCAGAAATGGCTTCAAAGAGCAAACTAATTGGCCAGATGTTACAGCCTGTACAGTTCAAACTAGTGTGTCCATCTATGGATAGACAAAACCTTCTCGCGCAGCGTCCGGTGGGCAGGTCTACCAAAAATGTGTACTTTTCCACTGATTTATTTAATTCACGAAGGTAAACACGCATGTGGTCGTGAACTTCAAATGACAGTAACACCAAACCACGTCGGGTTGAGTCGAAACCTCACGTTTATACTTAAAATACTTACCAAGTTTTAAAAAAATGGACACGGGTAAGCCACGCTCTGAGGCCCAACTGGCTGTGAGAAGGTCCGAAACAAAAAACAAGCCCGGCTCTTGTTTGATTCTGTATGCCATGGGTTTATTTTTGGAACGCCTCTTTATGCAAATTTTAAAGCTGCTCCGTTTACTCAGAGCCATTCTCAACACGTGCTGTGATCAACAAGAGACGGAGCCACCTATTTTTTGCCTGCATTTATAGGAACTGAACTTTTGATAGAATCTGGTTTTACCCCAATCACCACCAATGAAAACAACCTGCAGCGTTCGACGTAAATAAACACAATTCAGGACCCGAGAGAACTAGAGAATTTGGCTTACCCTGACGTGGTTTTGAGCATTAAATCCAAACCCACTTACGAACTTACAACTGTTCAAGCAAGAGGTCAGCGGGAAAGTGCGCCAGGCATTGAATAAAAACAAATAAATAAGCCGAACCTAGATTGAGTACAATGGCTAAGAAGTGAGAGACTACAATACGAAAGTCTAACAAGGCCATTCCGAAATTTCGTTTTGCCTATCCTCACCACCTTTTCCCTCCTACATAGTGGTAACACACATCTTGAATTCGAGATGGGACGGAGCGAGTTCAGTATGGAAGACAATCCTGGGCGTAAGGGGAATGGAGTCTACTGCAGTCCAGCCGTGCTCGTGTTCTCTATCATTACTGTGGGTGTGATGATCGCTGCAACTGCCCTTATGACATACTACATCCCACGTTCACTAAATAACGACAGAGCAACCAAGGAACCTATTGTCCAGTTACCTTCGACGACTGAAAACATGATAGTCCCCACCGATGCCCCCATCATGATGAGCACTAAGCAGGTGGTTACCGAGCCACCTGCAAAACCAACGACCATACCCCCTTCTGATCTCATGCGGGGCCGGCTGCCGAAGACGGTCCTGCCGCGACGCTACGAAGTTAACCTGCGCCCCTTCCTCTATGACGATGATGTGGTCGACTCCAAGCTGGGTGAGAGGTTCACCTTCGATGGATGGGTTCGGATTAAAGTCGAATGCATCGAGCCAACGAATGAGATTACCCTACACTCTAAGAATATCACAGTCCATGGTATTCCTACCGTCGTTAGTGTCAGCACCTTAGACAAGATGGATCTCTTCGAGAGCTATAAGATGGTGGACGAGTATGCATTCATGATTCTCAAGTTGAAAAAAATGCTGATGCCTCATCAGGAATATGACATCTACATGCAGTATTCTGGAATCCTCGGTGACGACGAGGCAGGGTTCTACCCTAGCAAGTACTTGGATGAATTCAATAATACAAGGTATGGCCTCAGTCAAGAAAATTTTAAAATCGGTGTTGAAGTGAATTGGTTCCACCTACCCCCATCGATCAAAAGTTTATTTCAATCTAAATATATCGACTTCGTTCCTCTATCACTTCAATTATCTTTGTTTTTTTCCTTGACCCACCTCCTCAACCACATTTTGAGGAAATCCTAATCTACAAATATTCTGAAATTTTGAGTAGTCCTAAAACGTGAAAATCATTAATATAATTTTGGCTGATCCAAAAAAAAATTGGCTGAAGTAGGATCTGAACCCTTCGACCTTTAAAATATCCTCCATTTTCTGTGTAATATATTGATCAAACACTGACTCAAAGAGACAAAACAAGTTGAACTGACTATAAAACTAGCATACCAATCGATGCTACCATTGTCTACAATCAACCATTCTGGTGACAGACTGGCCACTTGGCCAAGCAATTTCTGAGCATGTCTACCACATGAAAAGGTCAGGCATCTCTCGCCTGACATAGGCCTAAGTTAGTAACTGACGAATATTCAATCACGGAACCTTTTGATCTAGATACATCGCGACTACTCAGATGGAAGGCCCGTTTGCACGACGCGTACTGCCATGTTTCGATGAGCCCTCCTTCAAAGCGTCTTACGACGTTCAGCTAGAGCACCGTCACGATATGCAGGCGCTCGCGAACGGCATTGCTACGAGAAAACTCCGACTGGACGGACATTGGTCCAGGACGTATTTTAAACGAGTTCCCTCCATGCCGACCTACCTTCTGGCTTTTATAGTGCATGATTTCTCTTCCATCAATGTGACAAACGCCAATGGGTGTTTGGTAAGGAACCTTTTCTCGCGAATTTCCTTAAACTTTGTCGGGCAATAATTTGGCCAAACCTGCATGCACAAGTTGTCATGGGGAATGCCACTTCATTTCATCAGATTCAGGAATATAAAAGTACAATTTAGTTTGCAAGTATGCGGCTAATTGTGTCCATTTCGTTTTCGGATCTTCACACCCTGTCTATAAAGCAGTATAATTTTAAGGCCATATTTTCGGCAAATGACTTTATTGACTGTCGACCCATTTCCCTGATTTCCCTCTGCAGATTCGCATATGGTGTCAGTCGGATCTTATTCACCTTGCTCCCTACGCTCTCAACGTCTCGGATAAGGTCCAAACATTTTTCGACGATTATCTCGATAACGAATACCCACTGGCGAAACAAGGTACAGTAAGTCCTACCCTTAAAATTGTTAGTAAAATTGTTAAAAGTCCCCCATTATTTAGTAACTAGGAAATTATACATATCACTCAGGTAATCTGCATTCAGAAATGGGGTTAACTTTGTGATTAATTTTATTTTCAATTTTCTAGATCACATAGCAATTCAAGAATTTGGTGCAGGTGCAATGGAAAATTGGGGCCTTATCACCTATCAAGACATATACCTTCTGTACGGAATGGAGGATTTCGGAAACAACATGTTCTATTCTGAGATCATTACTCACGAACTGGCTCATATGGTAATTATGTATAGCTTAAAATAATCAGAAAGGTTAATGGGTTAAGTTGATTCTGGTGTACCACGGGCTGCACGGTACAGGTAATCATTGAGTTGTCATTGTTGTTATCATATTAAAGTTCAAGTGATAAACTGACGCCTAAAGACAAACATCATATATTTGCGTAAGTTTAATTCATATAACTTGAAGCCTGAGATCACTTTGAAAGGTCAACCTATTATCACCAAATACTTGGTTTGATCTTGACCTATTTGTACTGAAACGAACTTAATCTTAGGTATTGTTGGGAAACCTTACTTCTAACAAACAACAGCCTCCTGTATTGACGCTATTCTTTTAATAATGCGCCATCCTGCTTTTCTCAGTGGTTCGGAAACTTGGTGACCCTGGAGTGGTGGGATGACCTTTGGCTTAACGAAGGCTTCGCTACTTACATGGAACACATTGGAGTCAACTATGTACACCCTGAATTTAAAAAGGTATAAGTAAAGGAAAATTTTACCCAAACAAAAACAGCATTCTGAATATTTAAATTTTGGGAAAAGAAAAAAGAAAACTCACTCACTCATTTCCGAATACATTTCCTGTACGAACTGTCTGACCCGATACATGGAAAATACAGAGTAGAGAGTTGCTCGCCGGCAAAAAAATTGATAGTATTCTTCCGACGCAAATATATATTTGCAACATGTACATGTTATAACCAAGTACAAAACCTACTCTAGGCAAAGAATAAATATAATAAAGTCATCTCGCATGATATTTGGCCAACTCTGTTCTTAATGTTTTTAACTATCATCAACGCTTTAAAATGGCTCGTGTTACATTCTAAATTATCGTCGGGGATTCAAAACATTATGGCTTATTTCCACAAAAATTTCATTCTTCAAAACAAAAGCAAGCGTCTCAAAATAATGATCGTTCCATTACAGCAGCAAGGCATGAACACGTACATGTATTTCTCACCTGCTGTGTGCTGTGAATTATGTTGTTCTTTGGCCCTCCCCCCCGAAAGGTCAGGACAATCAAACTTTGACCCCGTTTAAATCCTAAATGGTGATTGATATGTGGCTTGCGTTATTCCTGTTTACTCCTTGACGTTTTTGTGATTTCTGGCCAGGATTACCTTCTCTTAAAGGCGCTTTCAAATGATTCTCATATTCGCCAATGGCACTAACCCCTTTACTTCCATAAATGCCTCTATATAGTGCCTTGTGCATCCAGTCTTTTTAAATGATTTCATCATGTTTAAACAAATACTAAATCCAAACACTAAAAAATAACATTAAAGCCTATATGGAAGACTTTCAGGTGCTGATCCAAGATTTTCCTAAAGAAGGGGGCGTGATCCCAGTTTTTACAAAAGGGGGCGTGAACGAAAGTAGCGATGGTGAAATGTACAAGAACGCTTACCACGAAGCCCTTACGGCATTTTGTTTTAAAAACAAATCTAGAAAATAATCTACATCTAGAAAAAAAACAATCAGTAAGCCTTTAACTCTCTCCCTGAAAAAATCTCATAAAGCCCATGGATTAGGCTATATCAACAGGTGTTCTCTTTAAGCAGCTCAGTGGCTTCATCGATTACGGGCAATTTACTCTGGAATGCTGTACATGTATATTTGCATTTCTTGCACCTGCATCAGGGTGCCAAGTTGTACCTTTCGAAAGCATAACGCACAGTGCATAAACTATTGGGGGTTTGATTGCTTTTCTTGACTCATTTGAATCTGTAAAAAGTGGAAAAAACATTTTAATCTAAAACACATCTCCACATTTGTAACATTCCTTCCTCCATGATTGAACCGATTGTCAATACCTCAAAGGGTTCCTGCAATCAATTTGTTTCAATAAACACCTTCAAAATGCACCTTTATGTCTCGGTAAACCTTATTTTCAACTTTTGTTTCACTTTATCGAAGGTATGTTACTGCGTTTTTGGTGTTATAGTAATGACTAGTGCCATATTCATGAGAAAAAGTGTGATGTCATCCCAGGGAGAAGCCTCAATATTACATTGGTTTGTGCACAAAACAGCACTGCATTTTTATAGATTTTGCTGGATCCAGTTTTCTCTTCTTTGCTGATTCATTGTTGATGTGCATAGCAATAATCAAACATCAATTCCTTCTCAGAAATGTTTTAAGTAAGTAAATTCCAGGTTCACAATTTTAAAAGAAAAGCCTTTGCAATGAACTATATCTTCCTTAGATGCCTTCACAGCAATAGCGCAATCAGTTGTCAGGAAAGCATGGTAATTTTAATTGTTTTAAAAACTGCACTTGTCAATGCACTTAACCTATGCATGTTAAAGAGATTTATGCAATGGAGACGAATACAAAGTTTAAGAAAAATTAGGTCTAAGAAAAACTGATTGTAGTTAAACTTTAATGATGTACTGGTGTAATGATGTTACAATACAAGCATGCACTGCAATTAATTCGAATTTTCCTTGCTGCTTAACGCACTTATCGGACGAACGATCACGATGGAAAATGTACCACCTATGGTAAGAAGGAAAGCAGACAAATTTTAATTTAATTCCTGCTGATTATCATTGCTCTGGAATGGCCTGCAAATTTAACATTTAATCCACGTATACAGATATGTATATTTTTAATAGAGATATCTCTTTTAGGAACTGAAATATTTCTATTAGGAATAGAGATATATCTATTCCGTGAATAAATGTTAACTTGGCACGTCTAGGAAAAGAAATATTTCTGCTAGAGATATCTTTATTTCCGGATTAGATGTTAACTTTGCACGCCATCCTGTGGATGTGCTCCTTGAGGTTTCTATGAGTGTTATCATGTTGGAATATTTTAGTTTATCAAAGTATTATATTATCTTTTCTTTCTCTAAGTTTCAAACCTTCTACCTCGACAATAGCAACGTAGCTTTACATTATGACAGTTTTGGTACCTTTCCCGCTTTGAGAGCGCCAGTCTACGCTGATGATGAGGACATTGACTATCAGTTCAACAGTATTACGTACCAGAAGGTAAGATATGCTGTTTGCTTTTATCGAAAATGAAAGCAGACCACATTACTCTTTTAATTGAAATATCAATTTCTTCCCAGTGAATAAGTACTTTCATTGTTTCAATAGGGTCAATATCACTAACGGCTGATTAGAAAACCCGCGTTGCATCTTCTGAAAAAAAAATACTAAGCGACCATTAGATCAATGATACATGGGATCCATTTACTTAGTTCATTACAATGTATATGAACTTCCAATACGTATGTAACAAAATTCAATATTTGGACATCCAACAACAATATTTATAACCCCAAAAAGAGTACATTAAATGATTCCTTTACAAGGGTGGATCAATTCTGTGGATGATGGAGCACTTCCTGACAATCGAGGTTTTCAACCAGGGCGTAAAAAACTACCTGAAGGAACGTGCTTATAAAAATGTCAACGCGGAACAACTTTGGCACGAACTCACTTACGTAAGTATCCCGGTTTTTGAGGGCGACTGTAATATTTCCTGCGTTCCTTTTTTGTGAGGTATTAACACACTGCCAAAGTAAGTCACTTTTTCGGGCGTATAGACGAAACACATACAAAGAATCCACAACATAAAGAGTTCAGCAAACCAAGAAATTGGTCTTGGAAAAACCCAGATCGTCCCAGAATAATATTGAAAATTCATTGCGCCTAATAAGTAATATATGACTAACAATTTGTATATGCAGAACTCCTGCAGGGGAAAAAAAACAAATCTCAAGCTATCCTTCAAGCGTTTTCCATTCGGCAGCTTAAACACACTTCATTTAACTACACGTTGTGAATTTGATCCCAAGAAAAGGATGGTTGGATTTAGAGTGTAACTCAGAGGTCACCAACGATATCCTGTTTCCCATTTGTATCCAGGCTGACAAAGAAGTCGGCAAACACGACGTGAAGAAGATTATGGATACTTGGACTCTTCAACGAGGTTATCCCTTAATAACTCTGACCAGAACAGGGAATAGCATGGTGGCAACGCAGAAAGTATTCCTGCAATTTAACAGAACTATCGAAGATGATGGATTTGGAGACCTCGGGTAAACTGTTTTTAAATTTAAATTTAAATTCAAAATACACTTTACCTGGAAAAGATCGGCCGATTCACATTCCAAAAAGATAAAAGATTTGTATTATATTCTTTGCTGAAACACCAATGAATTAATCAATTTCACAAAAGTAAAACATGAATTCACCTCATCATCGAGTTCGTCAAGGTCCTCAATTTGTTGTTTTTAGGTATAAGTGGTACGTTCCTCTCACCTGTGTTTATAAGTCGGGGCCTGCGGACCAATACGAGAAACCTCAGCAAGTGTGGATGGAACCATCGGACGATTATAGTAAGCTTATCACTACCATCACTGTTGCTATTGCATGCTTTTGCTATTACTTATGCTGCTGATGTAGTTACTGCTGATGTAGATACCGTTTCTACAACTAGTTCTGCTATAGATGCTGTTTCTAACAGGACCAGTCGTAACAGAACTGTCGCTAATCAATGTTCTAGTGAGAAAAGAGCTGCCAATAGAGTTTTGGGGACTTTAACTGATTCGTCAATTTCATTTCAGCATACTTTGACCTGCCAGATGATGCCAAATCAGATGATTGGTACCTGGCTAATGCTATGATGACTGGTTTCTATCGCGTCAACTATGATGATGACAACTGGCAAAGACTAATGGATCAGGCCGAAATGGACCCAAATGTAAGTGATCTCCACTTGGTCCGAACAGCAGAAATCACGACACGGGTAGTTATCTTCAAGCAATAACATGTTGTGACACTTTCGGGTGGCTAATACTAGCATGCGGTTCTTTATCAGCATTATTGCCTGTGTTACTGAGAAGAAAAATGGCATCGTTGTAAACGTGCGCCACGTGTATTCATGTCCCAATGCGTACTGAATCCCACTACAGCCAGTAAAATTGACTATTGACTCAGACAGGTGGACCCCAAAAGTAATCGATCAACATCAAGCTAACCTTTTCTTACCAATTAGTATTTAAACACTCAAAGTCCCTTTTGCTAACTTGCACACGCAAAAAAAATCCTTTTTTTGCCAATTTTTTGCCCGTCTTTCGTACTTACCTCTAAAGTAACAGAGTCAGAAGTTGGAAGTGAAGCTAACATTTTAGAGGGGACTTTTTCAGTTTGTCGGGTACATTTCTGTACTTGTGAATAGTGAGGAATATCATGAACGCTCTAATGAGAAGATATCATGCAAGAAAGAAACCGTATGAATGATAACAGAAAGTTTTTGTTTGCGCCTTTCAGTCGGGCAAGTTGACGTCGTTTTACTGTACGTATTAGTGCAATGCAGTAAAAGTCAACTCGTACCGAAACGCACTTGTATCCAGGTGTGTGTGCGTGTATGCCGTGCCCTAAATCCGGACATCTCATTTTTTGACCGCTGTCGGACTCAGTGCGGAAATTTGAATCCGCATGAAAAACGAACCACATTTAAGACAAATGGCTCTCCATCTTGAAGACATGAACTGATGGATATAAACGATTCATCAGTCTTCCAGAGGCAAACAGTGTCACTGATGATCTGAGGGGAATTCGGCAAAAGTGTGAAAATTGGGCACTAAGTGAGGTGAAAAACTGGGAAAATGACGAAATTGGGTCCCAGTGAAAAATGAAGTGAAGTTCAAAAAAGATTTTCTGCCTAACAGTAATAAACCTTTTAGATCATAAGAGTTACTAGTCCGAAAAATTGCAAAAATTAGACACAATGTTAGGTTAAAGACCGATAATTGTTTCATAATTATCCTTTGTCGTAAAATTGACATTCTCAACTTCTTTGATTAATTTCCGGATAATATCACCATTTGATAGATTATGGGCAATGTATTCACACAAGAGGTCTTCAAGGGAAATGGTAGGACAAATCCCTCACATGGGTCACGACCGATATGCGTCGACTGCTATAGAATATCAGTTTTCAGGCCGATGACCATATGTCACTATTGCGCCCGTACTATAGTACGGAATTCCATACTATGGCGACCTGTTTCCATCCCTCTAAGGTCTGATTTTGCCTACCCAAGGGGGGCCGCGTGTGTCATTTTTTTACACATTTTCTGAAAAGAAGACGCAATAATACACCCACACTTGAAACTACTACAGCTCTGACAAAGCTGTAGTCCCTGGCCCTGTCCCCTGTGCCGCAATCGCGGGTGGTGGGTGAGCAAAGTAAGTTATATGGGGGTAAAGCCCAGTCCCAATCCCCCACAAGACAAATTCTGGGTGTCATAAATTTTGTACAGATATTTGCACTTTTATAATTGATAGTACTGTATGTTTAGTAAGTTTTAGGTGAATGAGCATAGGTAAAATTATTTTTTATATAAATTTGAAAGTGTGTAAGTAACAAATCGAATGCCATGAAATCCCTCTTGAAGATGCCAGCTGTAAGACAGGTAGTGACGTGTGTCAAGCAAGTAATACTGTTGGCATTACGATCTTGATGTGACCAGGTCTTCAGTGAGGAAAACAAAGTGGGATTGATCTACGATTCATTCATCTTGGCCCTGGTCGAAGTTGTACCAATTTCATACTACAACAGCTTCTTAAGCAGCTTCACTAACAACTCCCGTAGAGCTCGGAGGGCTGCAGTCTCGACGTCTTCCTACTTTGTCAAGATGCTGGACACCAGGGGTGCCATCAAAAAGCGATCTGCCCCTCTAGCGCAGGTAGACTGTTCTTATTTCTCACTCACTATTTCTCAATAACAGAAACTAGATTATTGCTTTCGAGTAAGAAGAGAAATTAACTAATTATATCAGTTACTTAAATGGACTTCAAAAATGCTGTAATTCAAGCATGTTGACGCGTTCCACAAAAACCGACGAAAGCTGTTCGGGATGTTTATAACTGATATCAACTACTATATTCAGTTCCAACGAATACCCTCCTAAAATGACAAATAGTTTTCTACGTTCTGTGGTTTTCTCAGACTTACATGCTACAACTGATAGAACCGATGTATGTTGAATCGGGATGGGATGAGAATTTCGTGCTAGATTTCTTGCCTGCAGGGTAAGTTTTACTTGTTTGTCACAAAGAGCGGTTGTTGTATTTGGTGCATCTGACAAGAAACAGAGATGTTTTGAACCAATGAACAAAATACTTATTAAGTAGGGCAAAAGACATTTTTGGGATCGGTTAATCGCTTTGGGAATAACCCAATAACTACAGTCAAACAACGGTACAACGATTTAAGTCGCCAGCAAGTCTACCCCTCAAAATCAGTGGATTCTTTTGATTGAAATATTGCTAACAGTAATATGTTTTATGCTTTCTTTTGATTCTTTTAATTTATCAGTATTCGACATGAAAAAAGTGACCGATTTGACGTAACATCGACAGCATGCCGCTATGGCAATCAACACTGTGTAACCAAAGCAACCAGCATGTTCAAGGAATATATGAGTAACCCGATAAATAATGCGTAAGTTGTATTCATATTACGAAAATAACAGGTTCTGTGCAAAAAGCTGAGTTTCATAGAAACCGACGTCAGTAAAAATACCACGGCTTTTCTCTTTACGTATCATCGCAAGAATTCCAGAAAATCTCAGAACATGCGTGTACTGCAATGGAATCCGTTTCGGAAAAAAGCTGGAGTGGAACTTTGCTTATGACATGCTGCGGACGACTGATGATCGACGGGAAAGAACAAGATGGGTTCGCGCCCTCACTTGCTCTGCCGATACTTCACTCCTTCAAAGGTAACCGTGTACTTGTGAAGAAATTACCGAAGACGAACCTGTAGGGGATAGGGGCCCCATAAAGGTTTTGAAATCTTTGACGCTGTTACTGCATGAGGCAATTTGAGAATATACATTTAGGATCTTTTAGACTAATTTTACTTAAATTAAGTGGGGGTGGGGAAGATAGTTGCAACCAAGTTACCCGCTTCTGCTGTACACGTTACCACACTGTCAACAACGAACAATCTTAGAAGACAGTTGGAAGCGTCTTCATCGAGCCCAAATTGCAAAATGTAGGCCTACTTAGCCTCGTGGCTACAAGGATAGTATTTTTCCTAGACAGTTTTTTGAGGCTGAACTAATTTTGTGGACGTGGCCATTAACGAGTGGTCACGTGATCAAAATGGTGACGTCACAAGTGCTTCTGGGCCGGCGCAAAGACTGGGTATTAGCAAGTGCAGAATCAGACCCGCAAGTGTGGAGAGGGGAATCTTCATCGTTCCGGAACGCACTCAGCACCGCATTGGGCTTCAACCTTTACCGTTTTGCAAGCCCCATTTCGTATTGCTGGTATACTCGTAGTCATCACGAGTAAGATGTACGTGCCCTGCGCACCCTCGAGAGACGGTCTTTTCCCGGAGGACGGCAACACTTTGTTAACCATTGCCGCTGTCAATGCGGTTTTTTTCCTGGCAATGCATGCCAATGTGCACAATTGTTTGTCCGAGAAATTGTGGATAATCGTTGCAGAATCTGTCAGCTGGCGCGGTGCGAGCGCCCCCTTCGAGCACATGTGACATTGTCATCGAGACTCTGATCACGTGACCACTCGTTAATGGCCGCGTCCACAAAGTCAGTTTCGCCTCATAAAAACTATCTGGAAAAAATACTGTGCTCCATATTTTCCTTTTGGGTTTTTATTCATGCTTAACTAATCCTGTTGCGACGATCTCAGTATATGTGGCAATTTGGGCCCGATAAAGACAATCTTCCTTTAAGTTGGACAGTAAAATGCCAATGGAAGATGTTTTATTCTTTGTACATAACCATCTTTGCATACGGGGTGCTTCTTAGATCTAGATTAGATCTGAATTGTTGCTTTTAAGTAAAATTTATACCATTGAATTTTCTCACATATAAACCCATCGTTACAAATTCAACGCCATATTTTCCGTTCTTTGGTAAGCATGGGCAGAGATTTCTTGTCGCATATGCATGGGGGGTGATTCTGAAAGCTCAGCACAGCTTCAATCCAAGGGAAGATGACGCCGGTAATCGCGTAGTCGGGCCAGGCCAAAGGTGTGCATAGTCAGCGACTTGAAAAGAGAAGGGGATAGTTATGTTGGTAATCCCCGAGGGGTCAAAAAGGTAGCGGGGTTATTCCCCCATCCCCTGGGATCTCCGTCCGTGTTGTTACATTCTACATTCAACTGAAAAATCTTGATTCATTTACAAAGTTCTACTTTTATTCACGGCAACAAAAATGGAATTATCCAATGAACAGTTATCTACAGTCGATGATGGATTCAAACACATTTAGTCGGAGGGATGTTGAGATTATCTTGATGGGCGTGGCTGAGAATCCAGATGGATATGAGGTAGCATGGGACTTTCTTCGCAACAACTGGGGAACAGTCAGTAAGATGTAAGCAACTCAAGTCTAATTCCACATTCTATGTGTTTAGAGAATTGCAGTCTAGATGTGTACATAATTCCAAGGAACCAGGGTGTTACACGTCACATTGTTTATCCAGTGATTACCTTACCCAGCGTTCTTATCTGAATGTAGCACTCACCAATATTCCTATTCTATTTTAAACTGTAACCATTGAAGTTATTAATGAACTGGGGATGTTTTCAGGCAATTGAATATTTTCATGTAATGTTGATAGATTTCGGTATGTCACATATGTTTAGGTGAATGAATCATTCTGAAGTGAAGTTAAAATTTTTGTCAACATTAGGTTCAAACGAAAGCGTCAATCATTGTGTGACATCTTTGAAGAGATAACATCATTTTTCAACACAGAAGAACAGCTTGAAGAGGTAATGAAAAAGATTTGTGATCATTTAAAATAGAAAAATGTGACGACAGTGAAGCATTTTGATACTAGCTTACTCTGCGAGTTGGTTTTCTATCAAACGATTTATTTTCATTCTCCAGCTGCTGGAATTCAGTAAGGGTCGTAATCTGGGTGCTCTGAAGTACACATACGAGTCAGCCATAACCACTACCCAGGTTAACATCAGGTGGATGGAACACAGTGCTTTTGAGACAGAGGAGGCGCTTCGTCGTCGTGTCCTTTAAACAGAAATCCTCGACGCCAAAAACATGCACTACACAAACTTAGAGGACTTCGGTAGATGCACGTTTTGGTTTATTTAGCAAAGCTGCAAAAAGGGTCTTTTATAATGGACACGTCTTCCAATTAAAGCACAACCTAAAATTAGACAGTATGGTATACATAAAAAGGCGACAAGGTGGAAATCGCATCTTTTAAACATTACACCGATGAAATTCACAAAATTAATGCAGCTGTTCGCTACACGTAATTCACAATGCATGCCATTAAAACACGTTTACCAGCAATGAATATTAATTGGCACGTGGTCAGTGGATTAATGAAAGCTGTAAATCCGCTTAATTGTAAAAGCTCAGCTGGCTTCATAAGATCGTGGTCCTGCTGCTTGAACACAAAAATTAATGCACAGTACTGATTGCTTATGAAGCTTTCCATTATTTTAGCATAAATATGTCAAAATTTATTTACCAGTATATGGTAAAATGTACTTTGTGTTCTCCACAATTTTGCGAGAAAGACTGTAATATCACTCATCTAAATAAGCGTATTGATTCAAATAATCCATTTTTAAGGTAAATTTATTAGTTCTTTTTATACTAGCTTACTGGAATACAACTTATAGAATCCATGTTAGTTTACCAATACGGGCGGATCTAGGGCGGGGTCAGCTGGAAGTATTCCCCAGACTGCCCCCCCCGCCCTGGTCGTATTTGAAATTTAATGAAAGCGAATTCTTTTGGACTTTTCAATCTCCCTTCCTTTGAAAAGCGTGTAAAAAGCCCGAAAAATATGTAGCCTTACCCTTCAGAAAGGCCATTAAAAGTTAGAGGGAAAAAATCCAAATTTTGTGGACCCCAAACAAGTTTGCCACCCGAAAATTGGATTTTGGATTCGCCCTTGATAGGAAGCAGTTGTTCTTTCCCTTCTTTGTAGATTTGTTTGTGTAATTTTCTTTCCACTTGTAATCACGTGTTTCTTGGTTCGATGGGATCTGTCTATTCAAAAGTGTAGCACGGAGAAAGTCGGATATTAGTCCTAGCTCCTCTTTCATAATTATGCCGACTTTTGTCGAGGTAATGTTCAGGAACGAGATTTTATGTCTTTCAAATGAATTTGGCGGGAAAGGACATCTTTCATCTGGGACCCTTCAACCCCAAATCAATCAAATCAAAGGATATAGTAGAGGGATTGCATGGTGCCAAAAATTGGGTGGATTGGCATTTTGTGGAGAAAGAGGCGACTTGCCCGGCCTGGAAGTTTGAAAGGGGGGCGCTGACTCGTAGGACACTATATAGGGGGGTGATGCAGATAAACGTCTGTAACATGTATCACATTCATGCAGAATCTTACATCAGAACGGCATGCTTATGTATTTTTAATTGGTTTCCCTTATGAGTGATATTGAACACATTTTAGTCGTTCGAAAGTCCAAAATATTCTTCAGAATAAGCTTTAACCTTTGCCTACCACAAAAACGTGGGGGAGCTAAAGCTAACCCCAACTACAAACTTCGAGAAGAAAGAAGGTGTAGGCTTACTAACAACACAAACGACGAGTTAAATTGTACCTCGTATGGCAACCCAGAATAATTTGGCTATTAACGTGTTTGGGTAACGTGTTTTCCCTATTTACTTGTCTAAAAAGACGTCTGAAAACTTTTTAGCGGTAGAAGCCATAAAATTTACTTTTTTTAGCAGCGAAAAAACCACTCACTGTTGTTGGATCGAAGATTTTTCTCGACTTTTATATACCGTCAATAGTCACCGCGATAAAAAGATTCATATCGTTGTCTTTCTCCTTTTCGAAACAAAAAAGGTTGGACGCACACAAGCATTGTCAAGGTATAGACAGCGTTCCTTTGAAACTGGTACTTCCTGACAAAGACAATTGACCTTTAAGTTTATGAACTACAAACACAAACAAGACGCAGCTTTGCGATTTACGCTGATGTTGAATCTTCCCTAGCCCCCCCCCCCCCCCCCCCTCTCTATACCCCCAAAATGCGATTCTACAAAGTTTGCGGTTACTTTTCCAGTAC
>NW_019091522.1:87708-131667 GCF_001949145.1 Acanthaster planci
CCCCCCCCCCCCCCCGCCGCTCTCTATACCACCAAAATGCGATTCTACAAAGCTTGCGGTTACTTTTACAGTACGCGGCGGTGAGGTGCGGCGGTCAGTGCGCGAGTCGACGTATCAAGGTCTAGACTCTTCCAAACGGTTTGTTAAGTCTCTGGTTAGAGAAAAGCCTGCAGTAACTAAGCGTTTGAAACCCCCCTCCTCTCTTGGACTCCAAAAAACTGAGAACGGTAGGACAACTGCAATGTGCTGAATTTGCTAAAAACCTATTTATCGCAATTACGAGACAAACTGCCAATGTGTGATACCCAAAGAACCAGAGACCTCAAAACAGAAAAAAGTGTTTGTAGAGGAACTTCAAAAGATTCACAGAATACAAGTTCCAGCATTATGACAAGAAAAGTAATAATTTTTAAAAATGCACAGATCACTGTCAGCTAAACTGACTGCTCTTATCGGCGGTTCCTTAGCAATGCAACAGTGGTTAGTTACACGGAATATTCCTCGAAGTATCACTCCAAAAGTTAAAAGCGACTTAAATCGCTGTATAATAAAAGGTAAAAAAGAAATAGACGAATTTCCACAACAAGAAAACAACGATTTAAACTAAACAATTTTATAATTTATTGACAACAAGAAACGTTGTTTACACAAGGTCAAGATCAAATAGAAACTGAATTTGATATAAAATTAGTCGTGGAAAAAAAGAAATGATATTTATGATTACATTGAGAATGAAACTGGATACGAGCCAATAATAGAGACCCGAATATTTTTTTAAATAGGACTCAAAAATCAAATCAATTGAATCAAAGACACGATTATTCGGATGCTAGACGAAGACACGACTCTGGGAGAAAAAATCAGAACCATTTTTGTGAACAGGGCATTACGATAGCGAGTATTTTGGGGGATTTTAGTTAAGCTATAAGTACCATTGTATCTTCTGTTAGTGTTATAGAGACACTGGGACCCGGCCTGAGTCTCCAAATCCTGGCCCTTCAAAAGTTAAAGAGTGGTTGCAAAGACAGCTGCAAACTTAGCCCCCAAAACTCGGTGTAAGCGCGTTGGGCACTTTGCCCGGGGTAAGCGTGCTAAGTCGGGTGTTTAACGTGCTGAGTAAGTCGGTCAGTTGGTTGGTTGGCTGATCATGCGTGGGCTTTGGTTTTGGGGGTGGGCGCCTTGGTTTTAGTTACATGCATAGAAATCCTTAAATGGTAGCCCAAAAATGAGAAAAAATATTTTCAAGAAGATATTATGAGAGGAAAGGATGTTATGAAAATGGAGTTGGTGTGTGACGGGTCTAATTATTTCTGTAAAGAGTGTAAAGTTGGTAACACTTTTTCGTTAGCGTAAGTTGTAGGTCTTACAAAAAGATGATAATAAAAACGTTAATTGACCCCGTTCGAGATCTACGAGGTCTGTCTTAAAGTCCTATCGACTCAAAGGTAGTAGAATCCATTGGCTGATGGGTAACCCTAGAGCAAAGTCAGAGTTAATGTCGGGTTCAGAATCAATTTCAGGGAAAAGGTATGTGTTCAACGCGGGTTGATATCCCGTTCGCATATTGTTTGTCGCAGTTTGCAAATTGTTGTTGTGATCATCAGAGGTTCCAACAACCCTAAGATAGAACCTTGAAACTGGTGCTTTGTTCTAATCGCGTTCCCAGTGTATCAAACTTTTTAAACTTAATTATTCTTGAGCATAGGACTAAACGTAGGCCCTGATCAATTCGTTGATCTTTGTCATGCACATGTCGGTAAAACTCGAAGTTTGGGAAATGAAGTCCCACCAAGCGTTTGTGACGGTAGAAGTACTCGAGTATCCGGATCCCAGGCGACTCAGCAAAACCAAATCCCATGTAAGTAGCTCTAGTATTAGCATGGAGGAAGGACACAGCAGGAGTTTGAACTGCCGGGCTACAACATCTGGCCAATTACCGCTTTCTTGCATGCCCGGTACGTCCCTAGCCAGAGCGCAGCGTTTCACAACCGTAAGCCCCCTTTGTACCCCATGATCGTCGCAACAATTTTTTTTATTGGTAATCTGCATCCTTAAAACGTTGTGTACTGCAGTATAGGAAGTTGAATATTCATGCCATCGTTGGTGCTTGGTATGATCTGACAACAATATCAAATTTAATGCTTTCGCAGTTGCTTGTATTAGGCTGTGTGCCGTAAGTGTTCATGTGCAGTTATCGCCCTTATCGACCGCTTTCGTCTGGAGTTGTTTTGGGAATAAATAGCGAAGTTGTTTATGAGATATTGTGTTTTATTTGAATCATTTTTATTACTGAATTTACACAAAAGGTATTTTATGAGGTTTCATGATCACTCCTTGTGATGAAACAGCGCATTTTGTTTTTCGTGAACTTAACTGTCCTGTGGTGGTCAACATGTTGTTGGCCAAATTTGTAGAAAGACTTTGAAAGCTGGTGCTTAAGAGTGACAAAATAAAATTACAAATATTGCATGGATAATGGAAAGTGCATCAAAGTCTTTTAAAAATATTAATGACAGCGAAGTAAATTTAGTGCTAGATATTGTTCTTTCTGTTTCTTTGTCATTGCGAAAAGTTGCAGTTAAATGCAAACAAACTCCACAAATATTACAAGGATATTACTGGTCCCACTTGTATAGCTAAGCTGCAGGCAGTAATCAGGCATTGTTGGAATGTTTACTATTGTTTGTCTGGCGTAGTTTTTACTCAGAGCGGAAACGTAGCCTCCTTGGTAAAAAAAAAAGAGAGCAGAGGCAAGTGCTGCGAGCTAATAAAAAGCGCAACGAGCAAGAGGGATTTTTTCTTCTAGCCGGCGGCAAGCGAGGAGACAGCAATTAGACAGCCAAAAATCTTGAAATGATTCCCCTGTGTACCTACATGTAGGTACAGAGGTATGGTCTTGAACCCACTGATTTCCCTTAGTGTGTCTCTTTATAGAGTGTGGAATACATGGGATGCATAGATCGATCTGAAGGGACTTTTGCATCAATATACTGTGATATTTTTACTTCAAAGATGTCAATAAAATTTCGGGTCATTGAAGGACACAAGGAAAGTTGGCTCACTGGGCTAGCTGCCTAAAGGCTTAGGTGAAAATTAGTCTTTAAGACATTTTCCATCCTCAAGATGTTGATACATTCATCAGTTCCAGAGTCATTTGAAACATTTTCTGTTCTTGGAGATGTATAAACTCCAAAACAGAAGAAAAACTTTGCATACCAAGAATAAGGCCTTTTGTTTTGTGAGCGAAATGAAGAGATAAATCCGTTCTTTTACGTTTGCTTCAGTTTTATTCTAATTTTAATACTTTTGAATATTGAATTTTTGTACAAATCACCTTGGTCGTTTGCATGAACGTGTTTTTAAGTGTGTATAATATTTGTAGTTTTGTTTCCTTTACCTCGTTTCCTTTATTTTTGGTATTTTTGTGCAGTGATCAATTTTTCTTTTGAGTTTTGGCTGTAGCTTGGTTGAATGTTACTTTGTAACCTTTGTATGTGTTTGATTTTATTTTCAAAAAGATGAACTGTTGTTGTATAGGCATACAACTCCATTTACATAAGCTGTTTAACTCCAGTTTTTAATAAATCAATTAATTTCTAATGTCTTGTATTTGCAAGGCTATTGTCTCGTGTTCCGTAAGCACCCAACCAAGCCCTGAATACCTTATATATTACATGTATGTGAGCGCCCGACATTATAAAAACCAAACATCTAATGGAAAATGATTATCGTAGAACTTTTCAAGTGGTAGGTCAGACATTTTACTAAGTTATTGTCCATATTTACACGTGTTATGTCACGCACTCTGTATTCACAAAGCTGAAGAGATAAAGTTTGTGCTAGGCAAAGTTTGCAGGGTCCAAAATGGGCGTAGCGCGTACTTTGACCCTGATACAGTTGTACACAAACTGTGACGGCTTTTTGGCTTCCTTGTCATTTACAGAAGTCAGCCAATCGAACCGCCATAGACCCCAGAGGCTTCTGTTTTCATGGAAGTTTCTGTTCTATGACGAAATTTGACGAGAACAAATCAAAAGCCAGGTAAGCTGGAATTAATCATTGAACTTAGTGAATGTTGCAATTAGGAGCCTCAACAATTTCAGCCTAACTCAAATATTAATCATTGAAAGGTTGTTATATCTGGACATTATTATGAAACTGGTGTGTTCCTAAAATCACTGCAGCTAGTGTGCAATGGTTTTATTGCAGTGTATTACTGTTTTTCAGCAAGCGTTCCTTGGGTATGAGCACTTCATGCGGGTGCAGTATTAGGGATACGTTTCCTGAATAGATAAATAACACTCTTCTGAAGACGAATTTCATATTAATCCATTATGTCAAGGACAATGGATGAGGAACTGCAGATTCGTGCTAAGAATGCGAGAGGTGAAGCTGAGCTTATTTTTGCACGAATCATGGAGGAAGTACAAAAAAGGAGTCTGAACTGTCCAGGCTATAATATCTGGCCAATTACCACTTTCTGGCATGTCCAGCATGTCCATAGCCAGAGCGCAGCGAATGCTTGCGACGCACCACCTGTTTCACAACCACAAGCCCCTTTTTTGTACCCCAGGATTATTGCAACAATTTTTCGCAATCTACACCCTTAAAACGTTGTGTACTGCAGTATAGAGACTTGACTATTCCTGCCATGGTTAATGCTTAGTATGATCTGACAACATCAAATGAATGCTTGCGCAGTTGCTTGTATAAGGCTGTATGCCTTTTAATAGTGTTCTTGTGCAGTCATTGCCCTTATCGAACGCTTTCTTCTAAAGTCATTTTGGTAATAAATAGCTGAGTTCTTTATAAGATATTTGATTTTATTTGAATCATGTTCATTACGGTATTTATTACAAAAAGTATGAACTTAAGTGTCCCGTGGTGGTCAACAGTCAAAGACAAATTCATACAAAGACTTTTAAACCTGGTGTTTTGGAGATACGAAATAACATTACAAACATTGCATGGATAATGGAACAGTGTATCAATATAATAAAGGTTTATTCACAATGGCAAAAGTAGATCTAATGTTAGACATTTTCACTCTCTACTTCCTGGTCACGACTATACATTGTAGTTAATTGCAAACAAAACACACTAAATATTGCTAGGATATACTGGCTCCACTTGTATGGCTAAGCTACAGGCAGTAATCGGGCATTTTCGGAATGTTAATTGTTGTTTGTCTAACCGGGTGGCGATGCTGATTGAGCACTTTCGAAGTGTCAGAGTTGTTACCTCCTGTGTCTTTCCTCCATGGTGGAACACTGACAGTAATCGTGTAGTCAACACCGTCAGTACTGGATACATACTCTCTTCCTCTTGCGCCTTGCAGTCATTATTACGTGTTTTTCATTGCAGCTAAACTTATCAGACTAAAAACTACCATAGGGTTCTTTGAAATCGGGGAATCAACTTCAGGAGAGTATTTGTGCAGTCAACACTCCGTGCTGGATGTCACTCAGCAGGACACCCTGGAAAGGGTTCATAGGCGTTTTGATCGATATGCCTTAATCTTCCTAGAAGAAGTTCTAATACCCTTGACAATGAAATAGATTAGACTGATAGGTGTATTCGGTTAGACTTCATTTTCTCTCAGTTGTGTTTGTTGTAAAATGTCTGTGCAACAAATTCGACATTCCCATTGGGGATTACCTTGTTCTTAATCCTAGACATACTGATAGTGTTAAATTTCACCTCCAGAGGGCGAGGGCTATTGCTGCTCATCATTCTCTATTTCACAGATCTCCTAGATTATGGGAGTCACTGCCAAGGTGTGTCAAAGATACACTTGTTTTGGTTATCCTCATTCATAAACTCGTTCGGAAACATCTGTTGATGCCTGGTTCACGAGTTGCTCTTACGGAAACTGTGTAGAGTTTATTGATACAAGTTTAACTCATTTTGGTGATGGGGGGTTGAACAATTTGTGATGAATTTGGTTGCAAGCTGCCATTCTTACAGGTATCGGTAACTCAGTCTGGTCTTTTTTTCAACGTTCATGCTCATGTGCTCTATATTATCTTCTGGGAGACCTGGTAAACTGTGTAATGTTGTAATGCATGTATTTTTGTATGATGCTATAACTGTTGCTTGGTTGATAGTTTTTTCATATTTGTGTTGTTTGCAAGTTTGTTTTCATTGTTGTTCTTGTTGTGGATGATGTGGTTGCGATTGTTGCTGTTGATGTTTTTGTTGTTGCGTTGTATTTTAGTACATGTGTGTGTGCTATTTGCAGCCAGGGTAGATGCTCACTTAAATGAGACAGGGATTAATCACTACCCTGTGTTTGTTTGTTTGTTTGTTGGGGTGTTGGGGTGTTTGTTTGTTTGTTTGTTTGTTTGTTTGTTTTGGTGGGTTGCTGGATGTTGGTGTCTTGTTTGTTTGTAGGGTGTTTATCTGATTGGCTAGTTGCTTGTTGGTTTGTCTGTTTGCCTGTTGTGGGTTTTGGTTTTTTCGGTAGTATAATATGTTGTTTGTTCGTTTCCTGTTTGCTATCCTTTTTGTTTTGTATTGCTTTGTTTTGGGTCAGTTTGTAGCACCGGGAGAGCAACTCGATAGTAATTAAGTTTGCTTTTTTTAACGATGTAGATTCTTAACTAAAACTATATTTTTGAGCTTCTTTTTTTTAAATTTTGTAAACTGTGTAAATTTTCTGTGTTTTAATCCTGCAAAATAAATAAATGAAAATGAAATGATATACACGTGTATTCTTTTCTCTTCCTCTTTCGCCAAGGATTCATTATAATACGTGTGCCGTTGTAACGAAACCTTCCGGACTAAAACCACCATAGGACTCTATGAAATTGAGGAATGCTATATCAACTTCATGAAAGTATGGTTAGCAGTTTGCGAACCACTTTACAAACCACTCAAAATGAGGTTCACTGATCTTTACGTGCTCTTATGTATAAATCATTCCGAAATGCCACCTTAACTACATATTGCTGTTTCATTTGAAGAATGAGCAACCTTTGATTCAAATTACAATGCAAATTTTGGAGTTAAATAATAACAATTAAGAATTTCTTTAAAGCGCACATATCCACTTAAAATTGCTTATAACGCTAAAAAGTTAACAAGAAAATGTAAAGGCTAAGATTATACAAGTGGATGTTGTAGTCTAACATGGAGACGCCGCACTGTGTGTTGCCAACATTGCACGCATAGCGTGCAACATTAACAGTTGGAAATATTTCTCACTGGAGTTTTTCTGGTGATATGCCCCGTATATATACATGTATTTACAACGGACATCAGTCATGATAATATACGATAAAGCCAAAAGTGCAATTCTTTTTAAAAGTGATATTAAGTAACTTTATGCACCATCGTAATTTAGTGTCCTGCAAAGCCAGTATCGATCCTTAATAAACCGTAAGCATTTTTGTCGATACCATTTAACCCCCGTGAATTCTATACTATTCGAATATCAACTCAACTTTTGGTAATGTAATGACTTGCTGTGACAGAGTAAAATCACACCGTAAAACAAATTGAAGTTCTTGAATCTGGCTTTAAAAAATGTTGGCAACTTGCCCGCTAATGAGCATCAGGATGGCCTTTAGTTCAGTGCTGGCTTCAACTTTATGTGTTTCAAATTCTTGGCTGAACTTCAGATGCAAGAATATCATGATTTTTTTAACAGGAAAAGAGGAAATTAACGAACTTCATTGCTCGAAAAAGGCTACTGCTGCATTAATTGACTGAATAACAAAAGAGTTACATCAGACATCTCGTTCTCATCACAAATGCTGTGGTGGCTTTCAGTATTTGGCCCTTGACAATGAGCAAAACCAAGCGGAGGGAATGAATATACGTTCCCCAACCATCCGGTTACAACTACATTGATCGAAACGAAGAGGGGGGCACGAGGGTAACGTCCTTGTCATTTCGAATCTACAATAAGAGTAGATTCGTTACAAATCTACAGTTTGCTGTAGATTCGTAAAATAATCTACACTTTGAACAAAGGTGTGACGTCACATAAATAGTTTAATACACAACAATCTTCAAAGGTCTCTTTTTCATTATTGTTGGGCCAAAGTGAGCAGGGATATGTAAAGTGTTTACCACGTTTTTTTTCTTACAGTGGTGGAGTAATTCACTGCTAAATGCAGTGTTTTTGCAAGGGTGCAAACGCGTACTGTGCCAGTGTGAAAACTTCCCATCGTTACTTTATTGTAACAGAATTTAAAATGATTCGCTGCTAATTACTTTTATTATTTCTGTAGGCCATCTCTTGTCAAAAACGTTCGTAAACTCAAGTAGAAAAATACAGCATGGAGAAAGACCCCATAGACAACACCTCCTTCCCCAAGGGGGAAAGGCATCAACTGTAGTCCTCTCATGGTTGTCTTCACCACTTTCACCGTTGGTATACTCATCACTGCAACGGCGTTGATGACTTACTACATCCCTCTTTCCTTGGAGGCCAACCCAACTAAGGCACCAGTTGATCCAACCATACCCCTCATGCGTGGTCGTCTGCCGAAAACAGTGCTGCCTCGCCTGTACCAACTCACTCTCCGCCCTTTCCTCTATGATGACGACGTGGCTGACTCGAAGCTTGGTAAGAGGTTCACCTTTGATGGCCTGTTGACGATAAGAGTGGAATGCATCGAACCAACGGATGAGATTACCCTTCACGCTAAGGACATTACATTTCATGCAAGTCCTACTATCCACAGTGTCAGCTCTTTGGATAAGACGACGGATCTCTTTGAGAGCTATGAGATAGTCGAGGAGTACGCGTTTATCGTCATCAAGTTGAAAAAAATAATGGATCCCCACCAAGAATACAGTATCTACATGGAGTACTCCGGTATCCTTGGAGATGATGAGGCAGGATTTTATCCCAGCAAGTATTATGATGCATCCAACAACACCAAGTTAGTTCAACGACTGTTTGGTTCGTAGTAAAGCAATAGTTCAAATAGAGCAAGTTTTTATACGAAAGCATCAAAGTGGTTCTCAGGGTGTAATACACACCAAGCACTTTAAGTAGCAAATATGCAAGTAACAAGTCATCAGCAAGTGAACCTAATACCTGCTCCTAATGTATATTCTTCTACTTTTCCTTTTTTCTTCTTGTTTTATGCGTCCGATAATGTATACAAATCCACCTAATAATTTTGCATTTCTCGTAAAAATCAGATACATCGCGACTACTCAGATGGAGGGGCCTTACGCCAGACGAGTACTTCCGTGCTTTGACGAACCAAGTTTCAAAGCAACATACGAAGTTCAGCTAGAACACCGTACTAATATGAAAGCGCTATCTAATGGCTTGGAAACAGGGACAGAAACAATAGATAGCCGCTGGTCAAAGACAAAATTCACAACAGTACACTTCATGCCGACGTATCTTCTGGCGTTTATAGTACATGACTACTCCAGCATCCAATTAACCAATACTAATGGCTGTTTGGTAAGCCAAAAAAGGACAAAAAAATTGTAAATAGATTCTAAGAAATAACATTTTGCATGCCAACAATTCACCAAAGAATAAAAACCATAACGCAAATAAACAAATCAATCGAAGAAACAAAGACATGCATGGCCTGACTCCAAACTACCATCCAACTTGGACAAAAATCTAATCAAATTCACCATTAATAGCTTCACTATTTTGTTTTTACAGATTCGTGTGTGGTGCCCGTCACATCAAATTTCATACGCTGACTATGCTCTTAATATCTCCAACTTGGTCCAGACATATTTTGACAGCTACTTAGATTATGAATATCCACTAGCTAAAGAAGGTAAAACTAATCAGTTTGGTTGTTCAGTTTCAATGATACCACATTCATATGTCATGAACATAGTCATCAATGTCAGCATGAGTAACTTTGGCCACCAGGGGCAGAACTCCGGTGTTGAGTCCTGCACAATATCCATCACAGGTACATCTCAGTCAATTTCATAAGTCCGAGTTGGATAGTTACCAAGAAATGGCTTTGTAATAATCAATAGGCAATTACAATTGTTTCGAATTTTATTTTAAAGATCAAATGACGAGCAGGGCACACAAAAATTCGGCTAGTATTTAGCTAAACTGCTATAAAATTAGGACCTTCGCATGTGAAGGGTTCTGTGTTGATACAACATTACCGACAAACTGCAGAAAGGATGAGTACTTTTATGTCCGCAATACCTGCCAGTGGTGTGCAAGGTCGATACATGATTACTTTAACCTTCGTCCTTCATTTTCATTCGCACTCTTGCAGATCACATAGCGATCCAGGATTTTGGCGCAGGAGCTATGGAAAACTGGGGTCTGATCACCTACCAAGATTTCTACCTGCTTCACGAACTGGATGATTCCGTATCGAAAACATTTTATTCACTTATTATCACACACGAGCTGGCACATATGGTAAATTATTTATCTGTGATGAAATATAGGTTCAAAGATTAAAGTTTTAGGAAATGGCATGGTACAGGCAGGCTCTATCATCCACGTCCATTCTTTATTTTGTATTATGGCTGCTATTAATATGTCAACTTTAGAGATAAAAACTATTCAAACAGTATTTAGGAAGTGCATGACCTTGTAATTCTGTGCAAGGAAAAATAATTAATGTTGATGAGAGCAATGGTAAGAATCATTTCATGACAGATGGAACTTTTCTCTCAGCGAAGAAAATTCCACCTGTCACCAGATAAAAAATTTTCTTCTTTTTTGCACATGTGTTAAGCATTTGTAATATTCTTGCATCGCCAACAAATTCAGATATCTCTTTGGTCCTGTAGAAGAATTACTGAAAACCGGGGCACCTTTGGGAACCTCGGGTAATTTTGGCATAAGCCACTCCCGTTGGTTGTAGTCGTCACATCTTCGCAATGTGCTATATGAATGATATAAGATTCTCTCAAATGATTCTATGAAAGTAATGTTATGGTCTGAAGGATGTTTCATGTGTAAAACTTTGTTATAATCTTTTTAATTTTTTGGCATTAAATTCCAGCAACCTGCCAAAGTTGCCCCGAACCACCCGGTAACTTTGCCAGCACTTATAGTTCAACTCTAACTAAAATTAAAAGAAGTTGATGCTTGCTTGCTACTATTAGATTAGACTTAAGGCTTCATATGACAAAAACGTCCAATCATCAATGAAAAATAAGTTCTATTTTTGGAAAACCAAAAACAACCAGGATTTAACCTACCGAAGCTACCCCAAGTTAACGGTAGTGTTTTGCATGTATCGTCCAAAAGGCCTTATGCGTTAAGGCAGACTCAGAGGCTATTCTTTGATATTTTAAAGTTAATTATAATGAATGCACAAAAGGTTTACTGGAGCGTATCCCGGAGGAAGAAAGCATGGCCATCTAACGTGACGTCATATGAATATGGTTTATATTTGAAAGAACCGTTCAGCCGTAGTGTACCGCCACCAATAGTGGTGTTGAAATTCCCCTCCCACGAGAGAACTTGCATTCATCTCACCAACCCCATCGGCTTATGTCATTCATAACATTTGAAGGGCCGAAATGACGAAAAACTCTTTCTTTCCTCCCTGAGGTAACTCGCATGCAAGACTCGTATTTCGTATACACGACTTTAGTCTCGAACTGACGGCATGTGCATCATAACTCGTTTCTGCATAACTTGCAAGTGAAACTCAAAGTAATCTCGTCATACTGCAGAAGAAATCAGCCAATCCCAGCGATCTGTAAGATCTGTTGACATGAATAATTCAATAGACGTGTCCTTGGGGCGCCGATCAGAATGGGGCCCCCTCAGAATTAGAGGGTAAAAATCTGATGTTAGAAGGCCTGGTCACTGACTAACCGAGTGCCCTCCAGAAAATGAGGGTCCTGAGTGGTTCTCTTCAGTATGTATCCCTATGGTACGCCAATCCTGATTGTTGAATAACTGTTTGCTCTCTAGTGGTTTGGTAACCTGGTGACCATGGAGTGGTGGAATGACCTGTGGCTTAACGAGGGCTTTGCGACCTACATGGAACACATCGGAATGAATCTTGTACACCCTGAGTTCCGAAGGGTTAGTAACCCGCTCTAGTTATTAACCAATATCTATGTCTGAACTTTACAAATGAAATTGTTATTGCTATAACAAGGAAACTTCTTGCTTAGTATCATACTTGCATACTTTATACTTAAAGTGCGTGCTTCCAAATGTCTATTCCTTCTCTCTGGAATAGAAACCATTTTTTTTCGAAAGAGTACATTCATTTACCTCCATCTCTTCTTTCATTTGCAGACTGAGACCTATTACGTCAACACTGTAGATAGAGCTTTGAAGCCTGATAGTCTCGGTACCATGCCATCCGTTCGGGCACCCGTCTACGCAAACGATAAACACATAAGTTCCCAATTTTCAAGAATAACGTATCAAAAGGTAAGGAAACAACAGCTTAAAGCAGGCAGAGATATTTACCATTTTTAAACAGTTATTTTGGAAATATTTTGACAACCCCTGGTTCAAAATCTAAACCAACATTTTTGAATAGTTATTGGTTTTTAACACAGTACTATTACAAACTCTGTAAAGATGCACAAACTGTCATTTCGCGCTGAATTCGGGCGATGATTTACTGGATATTTATAAATTCCTAAGAAAGTTTAGCCATTCCGACTGGCTGAGAGTCCTTCATGTGTCCTTGATACAGCACTGGCTGTATTAAAAGTTAAGGTCAAATTGCTGGACAAAATAGTTGGAAATGTATACTTTTTAAAAACTTGTTTTGACTTTCTGGCTTATATAAGGTAGTAATGAATAAGAATGGGCATGTGCTTGGCCGGTCTTGAGCGTTTGGTAAGACCAACATAGGAGAATAAATACAGTTCTAATGTCTCTCATCAATGGCTCATCGCATTCTGTGACACCTCATGTCGAACTATGGCACTCGCGTATCTATCTCCAAACGAGGCGATTATTTGTGAGACGATAGAACGGCTATAAAATGAAGTAATGAAACTCTTTAGAGAATTGTACGCACACTATTGTTTTGTCTGACTGAATCATCATGGCTTGAATTTATTAAGTTGAAGTTGATCAACTCGCATGCATGTCATAACATCGGCAATTCAAAATGAGTCAACTAGCAACTTTTGGCCAATCAACACCCTCCGTCATCATCCACATAACAGGTGTGATTGGCTGACACGCCGATTGCATAAAAATTACATGCACGCATGTATCGGACGTTCGCATGGAGCACACGTCGGAGTAGAATGGATAGGGCAAACAATTGTTCTGCTTCTTATTTCTAAACCGACCCTAACTTTTCGGCACAACCCTAAAATTTTTATCAGTTAGAAAAACAGATTAAAAAAAAAAAAAAAAAACTGTTGTCTTTTCTATCTTCACAAAACACCTCTCAACAACTTTTTCACGACAAAACGCTTGTATTTTTATGTTTTCCTGCTGACATTCACGTTTTTTTAAGTAACTCCCATAATATTTTCACAAATTCCCCTCACGTTTCGCTAAGGTGGTGGTGCGCAGTGGAGCCTGAAAGTTGACCCCTGATGGCGTGCTTCCGGAACCCTTGGATAGGAAAAATAACTTGCAAAGATTTTAGAATTTGTAATGTGTTTTCGTTCAGTTACTTCTTTAAAAATCTAACTCGGGAAAGGGCTTTGGAAACTATTTGTTAGTATATCAATTTATAGAAACTGACAAATTACCTGACCCAAAAGAGAAATAGCTTGCCAAAAACTGACCCATCACTTCCAAAAATCTAAAATACACGAAGAACAGTACAATGCAGCGGTCTTGTACGCAGTTGAAAAGTGATAGGATGGCCCAATCTAAAATCCCCACGGGCGGACCGCGCGAGGGTTCCGGAAGCTTGCTGCGTGACATTTTACTTCCAGGCTTCATGCTCAATGTACTGAGCAATGTTGCACTGGTACCCGCTGTACCGCGCCGTTGCCAAAGAATGCATGATGGAAATGCAGCAACCAGTCTATGCATCCCAGCCAATGTAGCGTTGTTACATTACAACCTACATGCACGCAGCTCTACAGCTGCACTTCGAAAAAACATCAATATTGCAAAAATATTTCTGCAACTGAATTCCCAGAGCTTGATCTCTTGTCTATATACTTATTTTCCGTGCTCATGAATTTAATTTGAGGTTGTACTGCTCGTATCGTGCTTGATGATTTGAAGCGAGCCTGTTTGCATCAAAATTTCCCGTTGCAACACGGTGTTTGTCGCTCTCCGTGCAACACGTACGCGCTTACCGCGCGCCCGGTAAACGGACTTGGCTCGCCAGTTTCCAGTTGTGATCACCTAACTAGCGTTGTACATACTGGTGTGCATTGTCCATTCTGAAGAATTGTCGAATGTGTATTTTTTTACATTAAGGCAAGTTTTTGTTCCTCTAGTGGCATTTTGGTAGCATTTACCCATTCAATCGGCACAAACAATTGGAAAAAAAAATGGAATTCCGACCTACACTTACGTAATAGCAAGTAGAGCTATTGTTTGCTGACCTGATACTCAGACTAGTTTAAGACCCTTATCAGGAGAATGAACGCTGAAAATTTCACCATTCGGCTTGGGCGTCATCAGTGTCCATTCTTCCTGATCCGACAACTGTGCACAGAGAGCAGGCAATTTTTTAAAATTCTGTACTAGTCAACTCCCAATCAATTCTCTTCAATCTCTCGTTTTTAGGGAGGATCATTACTTTGGATGCTAGAACATTTATTGACACTTGACGTGTTCAATGCGGGCATAAAGAGCTACCTCAAGGAAAGATCTTACAAAAATGCTAACGCCGAGCATCTGTGGCGACAACTGACTGCCGTACGTACATCTTTCTTCATAATCATGACTAAAAGTCAGTTAAACTGTGGAAGAGGCAGGGCGGAGTTGTTTTGGTGAAGTACTGGTTTGTGTGAACGAATGAATAAATTGTTCGCAAGAATTACTTAATAATTCCAACCATTTACGAAATCGTGTGAAAGCATTACTGCTTTCACACGATTTCGTAAGTGGTTTACACGATTTCGTAATTGGTTGGAATAATTAATTACTTTGGGGTAACCGTTCCCTGAATCCTCGTGGGAAGTCTACCCTGTCCCCCACCCGGGTCTTGGTTAAAACTTGATTAACGAAGCGCAAACACATTCCATAAAAGAACCCGGCCACAGCGGTGACAGATAGCTGCAGCTAGCCAACTGCACAGTAATTAACTAACTAAGGTAATTGTAGAGGTGTGAGTCATTCTTCATTGTAGGCCCAAAATGAGTTATTCCCACAAATAGTCAAACCCAACATGTTTGCTATAACAAACCGCTCTTCTAACAAACTGCTCTTCTAGGTCACACGAGGAGGAATATCTCAATAATGTTCCTCCAGTGAATTCGAAAAGCAATGACTTATCTTACGTAACAGACACATGGATGAATCCAGGAGTTTTCCGGAGGGGGGATAAGGCCGGAGATTTTTTTAAACGTCTCATTTTGGTACCGATAAGCGGAAACGATGATGAGACATTATACATGACTTACATTGTTTACAATGGTATTATTGCACTTTCTTGAAAACAGGCTGACAAAGATAAGGGTGGGCTGGATATCAAGAAGATAATGGACACGTGGACCCTTCAGCGGGGATACCCCCTTGTAACACTTAAGAGATCGACTGATGGGAGAGTAATCGAGGCCACTCAAGAGATCTTTCTCCAGCTTGGCGAAAATCTCGAGGAGGAAGAATTTGGAGATCTAGGGTAGGAGAAAATTTGACATAGGCCTATGTCGATTATATTTATGGCATAACTCTAATTTCCGTGTGAATTACTGATCACATCTATCGTCTTGGTAAAGACAGCTCTTCATTTCAAAATATTTGTTAGCTTAAAAGCACACACTAAATTACCTCGCCTTACCTTATCGTTTACTTTTTGAAACATTTTCTAATTACCCTTTCACAGATTTCTTGATACAGCATATATCCTGATCTTAATTTTCCCTTGTAATTTTCATCTCAGATTTCAACTGTTCACGTAGTTCCTTCAGTGGGCCTTTTTTTTGCATTTATGCATTTGCCAGAGTGTAAGTGGAAATACCAACGGACGGCATTAACATTAGCTGGTTATTGCGTCTGTTTAGCTTTTGTCAATCTTGGGTGGATGAATGTTGTTTTCACGACCAGCTTTGTGCATTGACAAGAGGAAGTACGGTAACGTAACGAAAAAAGTAATCACTGGAGGAGTTTGCAGCGGTCACGAATCAAACGCAAGGTGTAACTCCCCAGAGCTGGTGCGACAGAAAAAAAATGGCAACAAATTGACATAGAAAAGTTTACGCGTGTACTGAATTAAGGTGAACAAATCGTGTAGAACTTACATTTCACTGGGCATTTCAGGTGGACTTTGATGTTGGTTTTATTGTATTGTTGCCTGTAAGAGTTTCTTTTGATTAAAAGAACTGAATAGAATAGAAATGAGAATTTTGTGGACAAAATGGGTATAAGGATGCATGTATTCGTTCCGCAGTGCCTCTGCAATTACGTAATTTTGATATGATTTAATTGATTCGTCTTTGCACAATACAAACACATGCAAATACAAAGGGGAAACACAGACCTAAAGAAAAACCACGTACTGCGAAAAACAGGAACAACGCAAAACATAAAAAACAAATTTCCATTGCTATCGCAAACAAATCACCCTCATCACAAACAATAAATTTTAAGTTCAGTAATGAAAGCGTGTTAATTGTGCAATTGAGGGCCAGATACTTATTATTTTAACAAATTAAAATTCAAGTTCATAAAAACCATGAAACATTGTGAATACATAAAATTGAATAAATACCGTAATCATGACGTCTGTTCGCTCCCAAATATGTTCAGGCCTCTCTTTCTGATAAATTCTACACAGGTACAAGTGGTGGGTTCCTCTGACGTATTTGTACAAATCAGGACCTTCAGACAAGTACGACAACCCAGCAATGGATTGGTTGGACCCAAGTGTTGAAAAAAGTCAGTAATTTTTTTTTGAAATTCATTGCTGCTTATTAAATGTGTGAAAATGAGTTTATGGCTAAATTTGTGTGACTTCTTTCTGCTATTTTTACATAATTATTATCTCATCTCAGCCTCAATCCAACTGACGGGTGCGCCTTCAACAGAATGGTACTTAGCTAATGCCAAGATGACTGGTTACTACCGTGTTAACTACGATGAAACCAACTGGCAACGTCTTTTGGATCAAGCTGCTAAGGATCCCAATGTAATTACCGTTCATCATTTGAAAAAGAAATACCACAGTCTACTTCGTCTTATTTTATTCTTTCATGCCATTCGAAAACAATAGGCAATAAAACTTATGAAATGGTGAGGACTGTCACGAAGATGCCGAAGATGCGGTGTTGTAGTATAGGGGTCCCCGGGATGGAGTCCAAGTCTGAGTCATGAGTCACTAGCCTAGAAGCTGAGTTGTGAGTCTTGAGTCACTTGTCTTGCTCATTTCACCGTTGTAGAAACTGATGGGCTTTCAAGTGTGTACAACATCAAGGGGTACGCCCTACTTAAAGTTCAAAGAATTTCAAAATGGCTATGTAAACAGCTCAAGTGACACCCCTATACTTGCCTCAAACATTTAGCAAGTAAGCATGATAAATTTTGTGTATATTAATGCTCTCAGAATCCTCTATTTCAGAGGAAATTGCCTAACTTCAGATTTCCGCTAAAGAAATAAATACACACAGTATCGGGCCATTGAAAATGACTGATTCAAAAAGGTGGCCCATTCATGTGGATCCCTTAAATGACATTCTTTTTTTTATTTCTTGCTCACTAAATAATTATCATGTATGCACGAGATAAAGAAAGAAAAAAGAATTGAATGTCCTTTTGGGAGCCACGTAAATCCATCATTCTTCATTTAAGAGATGACAAGCGATATGTTGTAAAAAATAATCTCCAATGGTCATGTAGATGTGTATCCACAGTGGCGTTCCACTATACAGGCATTTCTTTATGGGAAAAATTTGCTACTTAGACTAGGATCTTAGACTTAGATCAACATCAAAACGTGACAACGCAAAATCTATCAACAAAAAGAGAAATAAGCTGACGTAATTCGACTCGAAAAATGCGTCATTAACATTTTGACTGTTTCGATATTTTGCTCTTACCTACTAAACAGGCCTTCAGCGAAGAGAACAAAATTGGGCTGTTGTACGATTCTGAAAGCCTGGCTAAAGCAGAGATCATCAGCATGGATATCTACAAGGGCTTCGCACAGAGTTTCGAAAATAATACTCTCATATCACAACAAGCTGTATTACGCACTTCCTCCTACTTTGCAAAGATGCTTACAAGACCAAGTTATGGCATGAAGCGGCGGTCATTGAGCAACCCTTCCGCAGCGGCTCAGGTACTTTCAAGAATTCACATACAACTAGTGGGCAAAAACAGTTTAGAATTACCAAGGATACAAATAGTCTGGTTTGCAATCTGCAAATTACATGTAAGTTGGCAACTCAAAAAAATCGATCTGAACAAAATTTTGGACCAATTTTTGTTATTCTCTCCGTATTTTGAAGAAACGGTGTTCAGTTACGTGTATTTCCCGTATGGAAAACTTCAAAATCTGTGTCATAATTGTCAGTACTGTCTATAGCGCATAAGCTTTGTATATTGTCACGTAACATAAACTTGGTCAAGTTGTCTTGTAATCATTAGTATTTGTTGCTTTTTGCCGAATTATATTTACATTCCGCCGGCAATAGTGATTTTGCGAGGTAGCCATTTTGCAAGGCAGTTCTTTTATTCCATATAAGCATACTCTGTGGAACAAAAGCACTTGCCTGCAAGACGGCAGCCATGCAAACCCTGTGTTAATGACTGTATCGCTTAAACCAGTTAGGCCTATTAAGAATTCCGAAGTAACCAGTGAGTTAATTATGCTATTTCTCAGACTTACATGCAACGGTTGGTGGAACCGCTGTATGTCGACTCTGGTTGGGATGAAAACTTCATGCCGGATCTACCACTTGCAAGGTATCGGTAACGGCAAAATCTTTACAATGAACACTCTCTGAGCACTTGACTGATCTCTCGACGAGGCCTCATACTCGATGGATGAGCACTACCCACATCAAAAGACTTTGCTTTTAAGGTTTTCACATTAAACCCCATATGGCTATGATTTCAAGTTTCAACTAAAGTGTGTTTTTTTCGTCATTTTCCATACTGGAAGGTATGAAACGATGGACCAGTTTGACATTACTTCAACAGCCTGTCAGTATGGCCACGAACACTGTGTTTCCAAGGCAACAGCTCTTTTTAAAGAATATGTGGAAAACCCAAAACAAAATACGTGAGTATGGAGGGCTTTTCATACAATTTCTTCGAGACGTTTGTGTTGCATGGAACGCTTTGAATCATTGTTACAGCATTGTATTTTGTTTTGTCTTGCATATCAAAGTATTCCCAAGAACTTCAGAAAAGTTGTGTACTGTAACGGCATTCGTTTCGGCGACAAAGTAGAGTGGGACTTCGCGTTCGATATGCTGCAAGCTAGCGATGATCGCTGGGAACGATCACGATGGATAAGCGCTCTCGCGTGTTCAGCGGACCACTCACGCCTCAAAAGGTACAGTCCTAAATACCTGGATCTTCAGTGTCATTGAATTGTTGGAATACAGAGGAATTCATGCTGATTTTCACTCGCTCTTAATTCACCACGTCATCATTTGGTATGCAGATATCTCCAGTCGATGTTGGATACAGCTACTTACAGTCGCCATGACGATGCACTTATATTGATGGGCGTGGCCCAAAATCCCGATGGATACGAAGTGGCCTGGGAGTTTGTACGAAACAATTGGGAGACAGTTGGCAAGATGTAAGAGAACATTTCAGCATACTTTAAACTTTAATTTCATTCTCGTCTGAATGTCGTCTCCAGAATTTACCTTTGTTTCAACATGATGTTCCTGTTTAAACATGAACAGTTTCTCATGCTTTGGAAGCCACCAAAGGGTACAGAAAGTTAGGCTAGGAAAATTTGAAAAAGACGCAAAATGCAAACATAACTTACTCTATTGCATTAATTTGCAGTAACCTGTAAATCCATTGTTGGCTTTGTCTTCTCCAGGTTTAAACGGAACAATCAACTACTGCGTGATGTCCTCGAGGAGATAACATCTAACTTCAACACTAATGAGAAACTTCAAGAAGTAAGTGATTCTTTCAGAATTCATTCTTATCAACTAGAGCTGCAGAAGCTACAGAATATGGTCGCCCCTAAAATCTCACAAAGGACTTGGTTCCAATTTTCAGTGAAATTAAATATTATTTTTTGTCGTCTCAAATGCAGTTGCAGATATGAAATTACTACACGGAGGAATAGCGTGGATGAATACTATGCTTTCAATCTGAAACTAGCAAGAACTTACGTATAGTTCTCCCCCACAGAAATGTGGGTGAGGTCTGCTATTGAATACATGTACCTACTCCAAATAGGCTTTAAATATGCAAATTCCTTTGCGTCTGATTAAATTCGGTAAAACTTCTGATTAAGCGTGGTGCGCCATCTAGTCCCATGATGCATAGCAGAATGGCCGCCATGTTCGTCCTTCTTTTCCGGTATTAAAACCGCCCGAGCCAAAAGTGGGGAGAATGGGAGGGAGCCGACTGTTTGGAGTAATGATTCAAAGCGTTCCATGCAACACAAACGTCTCGAAGAAATTGTATGAAAGGCCCTCCATACTTACGTATTTTGTTTTGGGTTTTCCACATATTCTTTGAAAAGAGCTGTTGCCTTGGAAACACAGTGTTCGTGGCCATACTGACAGGCTGTTGAAATAATGTCAAACTGGTCCATCGTTTCATACCTTCCAGTATGAAAAATGACGAAAAAAACACACTTAGCCATATGGGGTTTAATGTGAAGGAATTTGCATATTTAGCGACTGTTTGGGGTAGGTCGACAGCAGAAGACCAGTTTTTTATTTGGAGTCTTTTTAAGGGCCCCATACCCTGTGTTTTATGAAAAGCTCTTTTCATTCGTCAAATATTATTTCCCTAGTTGTTGGACTTCGGTGAGGGTCGTGATCTTGGCGCTATGAAAGTTGCATACGACTCGGCCGTTGTTACGACGAAAGTAAACATCAGATGGATGGCGAACAAGGCAGCGGAAACCGAGCAGTGGATAGCTTCACGTATCCAGTGAAAAAGATCAAGACATGCCAAAGACGGTATAAAAAGATAAGATAATGCAACAGTATGTTGCTGCATAATTTTGAAGTTCTACTTACTTTTAGCAAACCTATACGTGGAGGAGGTCTCAAAAAGTTTCGATACAGAAACGTTTATGGGGTGAAAAAAAAGATATTTGATTAAACAAATGCTGCTGTCTACGGTAAAAAATGGTACAGGACCGTGAGGGAATAATTATTACAGGCAAAACGTGTAAAGATTTTAAAGTTTCATTTTAACATTTCAATTTAGAATATTCGACACATGACAAGTGTGAAAAAATATCCAATTTCTCCAAGATTCTATTCTTTGATGCATAACAAGTTTTAATCTTAAGTAAGTCTTAATCACACTGTGAATACAAATGGTGAGTAAAATTTTTGACTCTAAAGGAAAACTTCTAGTATATACAAAAGGACAAACTGATTATAGCGTGTTAATGAGCGACACGAGCACTTTTCCAAAATTAGTCCACAGAACATGACAAAGTTGTGAAAAAAAACCACAGCTTCATTTTCCAATTACAGTGCTAAACTACCAGTTACTCAATTTTATATTGTGTAGGACTTTGATGTAGCTTTACTTTATGTAGCTGGATAGAGTTAACATGGAAATTGGTTGGTTTAACGTTTAGTAAATTACATCCACAATTCAACACCAACCCTTGTGTGCGTTTATGTTTTGCACTGATGCTTTTTGCACAGAATTAAATAGGACTAAAAAGACTTCCCAGATGGCTACTTTATGCAAAGGTTTATAACAGAAATTTGCAATTAATAAAAATTAAAAGAAGAAAATTACAGGAAATACAGGAAATGCATTTGAATAGAAATTGTACACACAGCAAACTTAATGTTACTGAGAAAACACAGAAAACGTTTGGATTAAAGTAGCTTTTAATTTTCATTGCACCTTGTAATTTCTCGACAAAAATTAATTTTCGTATATAGCAAACGGTGGGGGCGGGAAACAGGTCGTGGTACCGACCCCTCTCCTTACACACTTCTCCCTAAATGGCTTCAGCTATAGCTTTGTACATTTAGTTAGATATTTTTAATTGAAGAGCAAGATAGTGAGTAATCAGGTCAAACTTCTGGGGTTTCTAGTTTCACTAGGCTAATAAATGCTAAAAGGATGCACTTAAACTACGACAATCTTGACTATATATGTAAATACTGAACCAATCTATTCCGCTCCTGCAAAGAAACAAAACACTCCATAAATCCCTGAACTTCCACTGACCGGATGTCATCTTTTCATCAATTTCAACCAATCAATCTTGTTTATTTCCACATAACAATACAATACATATCGCAGATTAACAGCAATAAATGTGGATGGGGGCCTTTAAAAAGCAGAGCTTGTCTAGTAGTGACCCCCAGAAATTAAGTTAGATAAGGCCATATGAACAAAAATCAGTTGGTTAGAATCCAAGGCCTTTCATTTTTCAGGGGCGGGCGGGAGGTTTTCTCATTTAAGAGATTCAGTTCCAAATGACGCAGTTTATTGATGAAAATAATAATGCTCACAATAAAAAGAATCACATGCCTTTTTCAAAACTGATTTTGTTTAATTCATACAGCAAAACACGATAGCCGGCTACGGTGAACTAACTTTGCGCTCCTTTTTTCCATTTTCGTGACAACGTTCGTATCGAAATGATAGGTGGCGCGATCTGCACATAATCACAAGCATCGTTTGTGTCTGATGGCTACTCTGACATATTGTTACGCTCTTTTTACCGCCATTTAACAGGTGTGTCAAAAAAGAAAGGGTGGGGGAAACAGGCGGCTTTTTAGGGCGGGCGGGGATGCGAACCAAGTAATTTTGTACATGGCCTAACAACAACACACACATTTATAAACATAACAAATATTACAAGGGACAAAACTTGGCCAGTAAAACCCGTTAATGAATTATTACTTTTAGGTAATTAATCAGTAAGCGATTTGTATATTTGTATTTGAATAAGGACAGACTACAAATATTTTTAACGAATGATCCAGTGAATTATATAGCCTAGAGCCTTCATGCCTAACTGTATTAATTTAACAGCGAGCTTAGAACGTGAAGAGACACACCGGAAGTCTGAACATCGTCTAGTAAAGCGGTGATGAATATTTACATTTCTTGTGAACATTCAGCAAATAGATTTCTTGTGTATTAAATTGATGCATGAGGCTAGTTGGCATACTTATCCTAAATACCACCAATTTTCAACACTTTACATTTATAAAAGAGGATCACAATATTCATAAAGCGTTGCTGAATTAATTATTCGCAAAACCTTTCTGAAGTTTATGTATTCTATTTATCAAACCACAGAGGTCCCACTCAAGTATTCCATATGTTAAGTAGGGCAACACTAATGTATTAAAGTCCTTAAAATATCAGACGGAAGAGTACGTCTCAATTTACAAATTGTTCCAATATTTCTTGATATAACGGAACATATGTCGGTAATATGTGTTTTCCAGGAAAGGTTATCATAACTATAAAGTCCAAAGAATTTAACACAGTCAGTCTGGCTGATTTAAGCATTGTCAATACGAATATCTGCATTAAATAGGTGCTTCTTTCTGCAAAATATCATAAAATTAGTTTTCTTTAAATTAAGAGTTAATTTGTTTGCTTTGATCCAGGTTAGGACTTTACATAGTTCATAGTTGACAACATCAGAAAGTGTGTTTGGATCACTGTGGCAGTAAAACAGGTTACAGTCTTCGGCAAAAGGATGGACGAAGCTAAATCAGAGGAATTTCAATGTCAGTAATATACATGGTAAATAGAAGGGGCCCTAGTAGGGATCCCTGAGGTACGCCAAATGAGATTTTACAATATATCATTTCTCTTGGTATCATTTCTCGACAAATTGTTTTCGATTACATAGGTAGCTCCTAAACCACTCCAAGGCAACTCCCCTGATGCCATAATTATGTAATTTAAAACGAAGTGTGTCATGGTTAAGGGTGTCAGAGGCCTTGGAGAGGTCTAGAAATATACCAATAGTAGAAGCTGATACGTCCAGATCATTTGTGATCTTGTCAAGTAACTTAAAATTCATTATGGGACGTGAAGTTGAATGGTTCTCTCGAAATCTAAATTGATTAATTGAAACTGTTATTTCTATCTAAAAAAAATCAGTGTACGCTTATAAATCACACAGGACTTTTGAAAAAGGACTTTTGATAAAATTGGCCAGTACTTATTAATAAAAAGACGGTTACCGTTCTTGAAGACTGGGGTCACCCTCGCAATCTTCATATCCTCAGACACTACACCAGTGGAGATAGATAAATTAATGACAAATGTTCGAGGCTGAGAGACAGCGTGGATCTCAGTCTTCAACAATGTACAATCAATTTGAACAACTCCTGAAGTTTTTATTAGGTAATTCACTAACTCCATTAATGACATCTTCTGTAGCTAATGGAAAAAGGCACTATTTGGGTAGGGATTAGTTAGTCAGAAAACTTCTAGTTATTGAGAGGCATTTGATCGCAGAGATTTTTACAAACAGAATACGAACAAGTCTAATATGACTTGTTGCACAGAATATTCCCTTACTTTTATCCTCTCTTCCAATTAATTTTAATTCTTAAGTTACTCGGATATCTCCGAGATATCTTTCACCCTGACTACAAAATTATCTTCCAAACTTTGGTACTGTAAAAGATCTTTTCTGTCACATTTTTCAAGTTTGATAGTCAAATAAAGATAGGGCTCACAAATTTTCTGCTACGAAAAATAAAACCTTTTTGTTGCAAAATCCACTTTGGTATTGAAAATCTGCTAATAATGCGCAGTCTTGATAAATCCCCTACTGAAATTCGTTTAATATTAAAAACTAAACAAACCTTTAAATTAGCTGTTCTCTTATCAGCGTATGATCAGAGACAACACTGTTACAATACCTCTTAATATGTCAATCGTGTTAATATATGTACTAGCTTCTTGTGGCTGAGATACTCTCCCAATCCTACTCCCTGTTAACTCTCCATAGACAGTGCTAAATGGAAACGGATTTCACACCAAAGCGGAAACAATTTGTCTAAATTTTAAGATAACGTTCTCTGTCCACGAAAGGATTCATAACACCATAATGTCCTTTTCAAACGTGCCATTACATTTGCTCTATACCACAATTTCACTAATCATTATTTTAGCTACCAAAAATATAAATTTCAACTTCCTAAGAATGACCATCGGTGCATTCATTCTGAGGGGCAAAGGCTTAGACTCCACTCATGATATAAAATCTCATCATATGAATACTTTTGACAATGTTACTTCCCGCTCCGTTACAATTTTATATTAATCAATGATTTCCTGTGTCCTACATACATAATAACTGACAACTTGAAACACACAACTGATAATAAGGTATCTGCTTTAAAACGAGTTCACAGTATAAAGTACAGAAACGTGATCACGTGAGGGATGTCAAATCCATCTACATCATGCGTAACAGGTGCAGGGGTCAACACAAAGTCCACGAAAACAGGTGTGGGTTAAGTGTACACGACTACATTAGCCTGACTGCTTGAATCACTGTGTATTATAAAGGCTGAAAAAAACTGATCTCCAGCATTCTGTCATCGGTGATAAAACACTGGCCAAGTTCTTACTCTCACACTGATTTGTTCAGTCCTGGCATTAGCATAAAAATATTTGTCAAATGTCTCCCCAGGGTGTGTAAAATGCACATGTTGGAAGTATTTGCCGTTTCGGAAATCGTCAAAATAAATGTAGCACCACATAGCTAGGCAACTTCAAACTTGCTATTAAAAAAATTAAGCACACTACTGAAGCTTTCATGAGATTCAGTCACCAACAAAAATGTCTATGCATTAAAAAAAATTAATAATAAAAATAAAAAACTTGACAACGCGTATTAGCAAAAACAGAACCTCTACAACAGTTTACACTAAATAATGACACATACTTAACCCTTACACTCCTCAGTCCTCCAACAGGTGAAGGATTGAGGAGGGTTAGGGTTAAGGGAACCAGGAAATAGAAAGAATTCATAAATTTTACTAAAACCTTTGAAATTGCATCTTTGGGTTTCACTTAACCTTATTTTGAAGTTTTGTTTTGCAATTTTAACCCAAATTTTGTTTTTTTATGCTAATGCAATTTGCATATTCATGAACAGAACTATGATGTCATCCAAGGCAACGAACTCAATGTTTCACTGATTTGTGCACAGAAAATTTCTAGATTTTTTTGACCACGGTTATGGCAGATTTTGTTTTCTTTAGCAATTTATTCTTGCGTAAGTATATGGCAATAATCCAGCGAAAATCCTTTTCACAAACATCACTCCAAGCACGAGAGCCCTGTTCATTCAGGAAGCCCTCAGTAATGGTGGACACATCTTGCCAGCTATTGTTAAGACAAACGATCCCTGGCCAATTACTCTAAATCAAAGCACAATTCTCACACCATTACATGGGGGCTTTGCCCTGTTGTACACGAATCTCATGCCGGAATTGGTCTGTTTGGTGTGATCAAGTCTGCATTTGTGAACCAGATCCAAATATTGAGTATAAAAGAAATTTTTCACAGTAATTTTATTTTACTATGTCAATTAAGCGAGGTCTTTGTTAGGATGTTTTCCTCAGTTTGGCATCCTGACCAAAGGAATATGTAAGTAAAAAGGTGAAAGGTCGTACTGATTTACATTGTGCAAGATTCTTTTCAAAGGGTTTAACCCCTACGTGGCTCTGGCGACTGGTAACTTAATTTAAATTGGGTCACATTTGACTTCTTCGGGGTTGTACAGCAACCAAGTTGTCAAACTCAACATGACTATCTTTGGAATCAAAATACCTCTGGCATTCAGTGGTTGAACAGTACACCTCCACCAATAAAGCAAGCATTATTTAACACAAGTGACAAATCTAGGTGGGAAGGACTTCAAATCGCAGTCACAGTAAGTGTCCTAATGGCATTTTATCTGTCTTTCAAATTTTTTTTTGGTTAATTTATTGAGCTCTTTACATTTTGTTACAGTTATAAGACGTCTGTATTAAAAACTATCATATTCTGTGGATGCGGTGGGGTAGGATTTATCCCACCATGGCCACAGGTCTGCCATTAAAGTCTTTGCTGCAGTTAATATTTTTTTTACGAACCATCACCCTGATACAAGTTAGAAAAGACAAAGTCCATTTTATATTCCTAACTTTAAAGCAAAACACTAGTAAATTGCCATCTACATGTAAACACTACACAAAATACAATTAATAGTAATGCATTTCCATGCTTATACCCGCGTTTCCAAAGTTTATATCCTTAAATCAGCCTCCACAAAAATATGACACAACACAAAGTTAAATCTAAAGTAAAAAATATATAATGCTGAAAATAAAATCTTACAGAAACGCTACTTGAAGTTTTCTGTCTGATATCCAAATCTGCATAAATAATGAAACTCTTATTACTGAAATGCTCATGCGGCGACAAGTGCAATGTAAAAGGACTAAATGTATTTTAACCACTTTCATCCAGCAATACTGTGTTATTTTCCCTAGTTTGGATACTATCTTGAATGTTTAATAGTTACCACGCATGAGAGACTACAGATGTGGTTCAAAATCTGGGGTTTTTTGGTTTATAAAACAATGGCCGTTGCCAGGATTCTTTCGGGAGGGGGGGTTCCCACTTTTTCCAGGAGGGAAAAATTATGGGGAGGGCAAAGCACTCTTCAGTTAATTGACAAACAATCACTGACTGGAGGTTTGACTGGTTTTTTTTAAAGTAATTTGGCAAATTTTCTCCCCTCTCATTTTTCAAATTTCTTTGGTTTCTCTCCCCTTTTCCTGTTTTATTTTCACTTTTTGTCCAGAGGGACCAAGCAGCCCAGACAAAGATGTTGGTACAGTGGGTCTTACAAATTTTTAAGTAAACCTCACCAAGTCCCTGCATGACAGCAAGGCACCTGAAGATACAGTTACACACAGGTGCCATACATCATACACTTCAATTAACTTTAATAGGGTCAATGACCTCCGAGGCAAGGGTCTACAGGCAAGCAATGTGGAAATATTTTGAAGTCCAAAGAAAATAATATTAACTGTAGGGATACCAGACTTGTGCAAAAGGCCACATCAATAAACAGAAGACTCTATAGTTTGTTGAAGACTCAATCTTTACAAGTGCACAACACAGAAAACAAGCATTTCACCCAATCAAGTAACAGAACTGTCAAAAATCAGCAATACCGGCAATTCACAATAGTGCATTTCCAAGAGTTTGCAACGCTAACCACAATGCACGAAATCTGTTGACCCTTTTCAAACGCCCATTGGGTGAGAGATTTCGCACATCGTGATTGGCGAATGCTTTGTAAACTCTTGGAAGCACACAATTGTGAATCACCCGTATTATTTGTAAATACTACTATTTGTACATCTGTTAACCCTTCTTTGGTTAGAAAGTGCATAAATTTCCCAATTTTATGAAGAAAGGTCGTTAATGTACTCCACACACTAGTATATAGTTTTTATATTGTTTATAACAAGCTATTACTTTTCTACTTCTAGGAGTCAACAACAGCACCAGAATGATTCCTTAGCTTATGAAAGCATCTAGCACTTGAACAATTGATGTACATATCAAGTCAAATCTGTTTCAAATGCGAATGACAAAAAAGCCCCACATGATGAGGTTCTATGCATTCACTTTATCTAAGAAGAAGGGCAAACTAATCCCATGAGAGCGCTGTGTAGCTCACTGAGTAGGCAAGCAAAGGAATTCCATGGCAAGTATACTAACAATTGTGGGAATAACAAGTCAAACACTGAAGAGCTTCAATTTTCAACTTGATGAGCACAAAACTACAGCAAAAGTGTACTCATCTATATTTCTCTTTGAGTCTTTGATTACTTAGGTGCATAACTAATATCAGACTGCATAATGTAATAGTTCCTTGTCATTTCTATGCACAGAATCTAAATCGTCTGACCATTCTTATACACAAAGGCCTATTCCACTCAGATGTACCCATTTTGGTTGGCAAAACCTAGCACATGATTCTTTACAGGCACATATTTCCCAGGTATTTCATTCAACCTGTCCCAAAACAATTAGCTAGAAATCTATGGCCTCTGACCTATGACACCCTGATCCTTACTTATCTTTTGAAATAAAAGAGTGGTTCCTTGCCAATGAACAGGAATCCTCCTTGTACATGTTACTGAAGACACTGGTAGGGAATACTGGCAAGATCTAATCGGAATCCGCAGGCTTCAGAATGTACCTATTCACAGACAAGCAAAAGAAAATAACAGAAGACCTGCAGCATGGAATGGAAACTACAAAGCTATGGCAAGTTTTACCCTTAAACAAAAGCAGTTGGATATCCATGATGGTATCATTTTGTCACTATCTGGTCATGATTCTTAAAACATTTTTAGTATATTTAACGCAGTACAGTACAATGCTGCTATACCAAACACTGATGTGTAGAACAAATGGGTATACCAAACATGCCCTTGGCTCCTTAATTTTCTGTGCACTTAAACTAAATATTGGAAATTTGCTTTACATAAAAAAGAATATTTAGAGCTAATGATGATATCTCAAACAAGGCTTCAGAAAAATCTTACTCAAGAAGGAACAACAATCAACATGTGACACAGTCCGTAGGGTTCGTAGGTACATATTTATCTGTGTACAGGCAGCCATGTAGACTGCCCTCTTATTAAGAATCTGATGCAAAAATCTTGCATGTTATTGCAACAAAGACAAGGATGTTTTACACTGATAAAAACATTGAATGAAATGAGAAAAATACATACACACACAGATGGATTAGCTCTTGCAATTGAACTTGCAGAGATCTTCATTAAATATTTGGCTAGTTTCAATCATTTCCAATAATGCTTGCCGACTCCTGTTGCTGACTTCTGTCATACATGTACATGTCCATCATTATGTGCTATAGAATGGTTCCTAGCCCTTTTATTACAATTCCAATTTAGCAGCGGACACCAGTGTCACCGTACTGCATGTCTGCATGAGTAACAACTCAATCAATGGAAACAATTACTGGGAACTGGATTCCATATCATTATTGCACTTCCATTGAGAACTGCCCTTAAAGGTGAAATATGGAAGGAAATGAACATACATTGAAAAAATGAGCATGTAGACATTCTGTAATATGCCCTATATAAGAACTGACGTTTATTATTATTATTTTTTAACTTGATTTTTTGTGTCAGTAGTGTTGGCCCAAAAATTTTCACGTAGAAGCATTTGTAAGGCAAGCCCAATATGTTGAATGGGCCAGAGTAGGGAACAGGTGCATAGGTGACTAAACGTCACTATGATGATGGCTATACCAAGCATTTTGCATGGAACGTATAGTGTCATGGTCTTTGTAGCAGCATTGTACTGTACCTGGTTTACAAAACTGTAGTCAATAGCACAACAGTGATGGAAAAAGTTACTTCATTCTGACAGCTCCATGAAATTTGTAACACACCTTAAAGACCAATTCCAACGATGCTAACTTTTTAATATTTAATCCTATTCAGAAGAGTCTAACAAGAGTGGCTCATATCAATATCTCCCTTGCAATACACATTCTTGTGTTAATAAAACACAGTTTTTGTACCCATTTTTCCTGCGAGTCCAGTCTGGTATTGTAAAACTGGAAATGTCATCACAACTCATTAGCATCTAGTGAATATTGATTTTTGTGATGATGTATTACCGTGGAGAGAGAATACCACAGTGCATGCACTTTAGGTAATGCTCTCATTCTTCGGAAACAGGAAGAATTTCAATCTTGGTTCTGTTGCAGAATTTCTCGTACATCTACCAATGACACAGCATTATTGTAAATCATGAAGAAAGGAGCGCAAACTCTCAATGGAATAGAGATAATGCGGCACAGTACCAGTAGACCCAGCACACAGATCGATCTCCATTATGCGCCGCACATACATGAAGTTCCATGTTCATGTACATTTTTCAATGTTTTCTCCGATATTACATCATACAAATTTTGTTTCTCAACAGTGTCGCCAGCGGTCAGATTGTGGAAATTTTTCACAAAACTCAAAGACACCGTTCAAAAGTTTAGGCAAAATTACAAAAAAATACAGACGCAATGATTCATTAAAAACTTAACACAATGATAGTTTGTTTTCAACTGTTAAAACCGTTGGAGTTGGTCTTTAACAAAATAAGTTACAAATCATCAGAAATGCTACAGGCCTTAGAAAATTTGCAAAATGGAAATCACAGATGAACATTTCATCTTAATTTTCATCTTCATTCTGTGTGGAACACACAATGGGCGACGCAAAGGGTGACAAGTGACCCCCCCTCGGCCCCCCTCACAATGCCAATGAAAGTGAGTACACGTAAGTGATACATGCACCTGAGGTGCACTTCCTAGGATCTGGTCACAACAGGTGTTTTAATGCCCGATATTTCAGGTCAGGTCTCAAATGAGCCTCAGTCACAAGTTTCTTCTTACAGTTTTTCTTTTTCTTTAAGTTTTTCTGAGCTAATATAAAGTATCTTTGACTAAGACTCAAAGATTTCACAACAGTTTCAACATCAATCAAATAACTGGACAAAACCCAAATGTACTATGCATTCAGCCCATATCAGAAAATGAAAATCCCAGAGTTAACTTACCAGTCTGTTGTTGCTTTACTGATGTCCAACTCGCTGAGCTTAATTTCAACCTGGAAAGGGTAAAGAGGAAATGAAATTACAGTAAATAAATTAAACCAAATTGACAATAAATCTTTGAAATTCCAAAGGTTTATTGGCAGATACTCCGAACTGAATTTTCTGACCAATCCAATCAAAATCAAGGGGAATATATGGGGAAAGATTTTGACAAGTTGTTGTATGGGAAACGGCAACAAAATTTACTTAGTCATCATTTCAAAATTCCTATGGGTTGACTATCGGACAGAGCCATCCGACCTAACAGTGACTTGTGTTGAGTGAATAGAGGAGGGGGTGTTGCACCACTGGAACTACATAGCCTTGGGAGTAATGCAATGTAAAGGCAATTATCACTTAGAATTGGCCTCTTGAGAACACTTAACCTGATAGCCAACCGATAATAAATATATCGGTCAGACCATTCTGTCCAACACCTACCAAATAAGCATTTTGAAATGGTGCCCTAGAAAGTGAAGTGTAATTTAGAACCATCTATTCTCAAGAACCTGATACACAGATCAAAGTAAAGTGCTAATGACCTCATAAATTGAATTTCCCATGACCAAAGTATATTGGAGGGTCATTAATCACAAAAAATAACTGCCCAAGCATAGGGTCTGATAACTTTCATTATATTTTTGTCCGGTAGGAAAACAATTATTGGCAGATCATGCACTTGAGGAACTAACCTGGCCAATCACAGGGTCTGACAGAGAGATAAACCGGGAGCTGTCTTTGACCATAACCTGCAGTGTCCTAGCACTCACTTCCTCTGCTCCAATCAAATACTCCAATCTGTTGAAGGAGAAAAAATGAAAAGCTGAGCTGATGCTATCTTAAAAAAACAATATTGAAAATCAAGTCATTCAAAACAAAATCCAATGTTATCATTACTACTAAATATACATGTAAATCTCCTTACGTTTCATCATAGACTGGCTCATGGGCATCTTTCACTTCCTTTGTCTTGCGTTTGCCAGACTTAGACTTGTCTGGAAGTAGGTACGTTTTGACATATGTGTCGGGCGGATCATCTGACCCATGACGCTTGATGTTTCTATAAGATTGATAAACACACCAAAAAATATATTCATAATCAAGTGTCGGCCATTTCCTAAATATGGTGATCTTGGTCAAAGTTCATGGTACAGCTCCACACATGGTATTTTGTTTATACAAGGCTAATTCTCATGTTAAAATGTCTTTATGCTTGCATATAGTTTGAGTTTTCTGTTGTTGCCTTGCTGCTGTATTTGAAAGAAATTCTGCCTCTGAAGTTTACATGCTTTTTGCTGTGCTTACTGCTTTGAAGTCTGAAGTGGACTAGGGCTGTGGTTGGGGCCATCATGAAGTTCTTTCATAAAGACAGTCATGAGCCTAAGCATAAGTAGCAGGTTCGATTTCTCCCAAACAGCAAGAATGGTTCAGTACTTACAATCCCTTGTGCACAACCACCACCAATCGATTCCTGGGGGCACTGTATCGAAGGGTAACCTGCAACTTTCCAAATGGGGCATCTTGAGTCTCTCTTTAAGAAAACATTCAACCAGTCAAAACAACAAATTAAGGGCATGACATTCTCATGCTCACAAGTGACAAATTTTTTGGCTGTAATCTTGGTCTTAGGAAGTGCTAAGCAAGACAGTTATTAGATATGTCAAGTTAGGAAGTGCTAGGCAGGAAGGTTATTAGCTATGTCATGTGCTTAAAACCTCCTGGCATCAAATCACAAACAATATACATCTCTTTGACAGTTAGGCTGGTGACCTGTTTCACTAAGCAAATACTTTCTGAGTTTAGCTTCTGTCCTTCGTAGCACCAGGTAGGTATTTTCTGGTTTCCTATACTCAGTCTTGGTTCTTATCTTCAACATCTAAACTGACTTAAACTTAAATTATACTGTTCAAGACACCCAAGAATGTAAAATACGTTTCATTCATTGAAGAAGAGTCTACAGATGCAAAAACAAGTGTGGCTAAGAAACTGTCATCACATAGACCCTTTAAGGAGCTTGAAATGTGACTGAAGACAGGGACGAACTGGAGATTTGAGGGAAAAAAAGCCTTCTCACTTTGAGTGCTGCACCAGTCGCTTCCTCAGCTCAGTGTCACTGACAGGCTGGGCCTCCTCAGGGCTGGAAGCCAAAGACATAGTGTCTGGCTGACTGGACGGTACATCTCCCTGAGGTCCTAGGGGCACCGGTTCATCCACCGAGCTCTCCTTGAAAACAGGGGAGTACTGCCGCTGGGGTTTCAGTTCTGGACTGTCACTACTTGCTTCGTCAACATCCACACTCACCTCTGACAACTGCATTATGAAAAAATTTATGCAAATTAATAAATTTGTTTTAATACACCTCATAAAATCATTCATAGGCAAATCGACAAAATAACAAATTTCAGGTCAACATACAATTTGTTTCTGAGCAGCTAAGTTCCACGTGTCTGGCAAGAACCACAACAGACAGGTTCCGTAAAGACTGCATGCCACACACTACACATCTACAAGGCGGGTTCCAGGTACACACTACCACATAGCAGCCAGCAGGATACTCACTAGGATGACGTCCCTTGGCCATGTACCAGTTGTTCCTTCCAAATAAGTGGCAAAATTGGCCACTGAAATGTTTCATCTTACTCATGAATATTTATGAGGTGTAGTAAAAAGAAATGCAAATTTGCCCCCTTACCAAAACAGCTCTTGGACTGGCAACTTTGACAGCCTTTTTACGCTCCAAACCCTGCAAAGCAAAAAGCAAACTAAAAATTACTCATTAGTCTGAATTCACTAACCCAGTCACTAACACTAAACTCTCCAAGTTTACTGAAGGGATAGTGCCAAGGAGTAACCCACCTTCATTAACACATTGACTGCCAACTATGAGTGTACTCATTATCACAGGTGTACTGGATTCTGCCACTACGATATACCAGGCAAGATATGGGACGGAGGGGTACCCCCCTTACCTGTCCAATCCCTATACACACTCTAGACTATTGTTACCTTACACATCCCCCTTAGATGTCTGTAAAGAATTCCTGAGATTCTGATCAACAATGACCAACACAAAGACGGGGGGGTTCTCTCTGTCCCATATCTTGCTTCAAATGCACTACGAGTATACTCCTAGGAAATGAAAGGCTGTTGTAATGGAAATTGCATACACTGGCATCACCACAGAACACAACAAATACGCTACTGGCAGTGTGGAGGACATACATTTGTAAAATTGCTCATGTTCAAACAGACTAATGAAAGGAACCTATTCAATATACGGGCATGCGTAGAACGCTTGGCAAATGGGAACATCCCTTTGAAATCATGCACGGCAGTCAACATGTTAAAGAGACAGAACCTCATGGAAGTCTTTTAGTTCCTGATAGAATAACGTGGAAATACAAGCCAACTTGGAGCAATAGTTTGTACAGAAAAGTAGTATTAAGCAATACTTTCATGCAGATGCTGTAATCAATTTCAATGAACATTTCTGCAGTAAACGTGAGGAAAGCAATCAGGATAAAATGAAAACAGGAGAAGGGGCATTGGTCTCATAAGACCTATTTGAACTTTAACTGGCTTTTGTTATATTTTGCAAGTTCGTGAATTGGTGTTTATAAGGGTTTTTTTTGCTGAGCTCTGTCTGTCCAGGCCACATACACAATTTAATCTATGAACAATCCTACATATGCTGTAGATGTTGAATTTTGAGAGAGCAATATTGCAATAAAGTGCCATTTCAAAGTCTTATCTCATCAGCTCACAATGTTTGATGCTGACATTGAAGAAACGAAAAAACCTGAAGCCAATTTTGGAGAGAAATCGCTGTTAGCTTGTGTGAGCTGTAAAACTTCCAATTCTTTGCTGATTGTTTTGCTTTTAGGAGTGGCAACTTACTCTCAGACATATCTTGAGGGTCACCATACTATGTGGTCCAGACCCATCCAGCTTAAACGGCTGCTCCAAGGCTAGGTTGGGGGCCATTAGTATGTTCTTAATGGGCAACATCAAGAGTCCAATGCATCGGTCTTTCCTCTTATCCATCACCTACAAATAAAATAGAGACAATTACAAGCTCAACTTGACTAAAAACATAAATCAGTCAAAGTTTGATTTGGGACCTTTCTGTACATGAGTTGAAGGCTGACTCGGATATATACAGTCCTAGTTCAATTAAAATTTGAGAGGAGCAGACGGTTTGATAAATCTGTCTTTATTTTGGACATGACAATTTAAATAATGTGATGTGAGGTTCCCCAATGAAGAAATACCACTATCAAATAATTTGTGTACACTACATTTAGCAACTCTTTCAAAAAAAAAGTACACTGGTTCTCTAGAGATCAGGGAAATGAAGTCAAAGACTCTCCACCAGTACTAAACTGCCAAATTAAATGACTAAGGACAGGATATTTGTTAAAGGGCAATACGTATACACTTTGGAACATGCAAAGTAATGATCCTTGTACTTTTTAAGCATTCTATGGATATATATATTTTCATCTGAACTCAGAATAAGTACTTCTAGTTTCAGGTTCTGCAGACTTGGGCTCTGAATCAGGAAATTGAAGACCTCCTCCCAGACAGGAGCTAGTGTCTCATTTTGAACCTAGGAGAGTTCAAGGATACAAACTACACATCAGCAACAACATTCAACAGCAGTCATTTCTACAAAGACAAATTAAATGATTTAATAACATTCAAATGTACTGCATTATGTAAAATAAACACAGACATCAATGATGCAAAATGTGAAAGCGAATGAACCTGTTCAGTATTTGAAAAACACAATGTCATTTGAAAAAAAAGACTAGACAACAAACCAGTTCAAGGTACAGCTGCTCTAATTGGGTCAACTTTGTGTCCACATTATAGCATCCTTGACTGACTTTTGAGCACAGGCCTCTCCACTACCAAACTCAAGGTGACCAACCTGACTAGTCTTGCTGTCCCGTCCAACAATCATGTTGACATAGGGATGAGGAAGTGATGAGGAGCGTCTGGAGACCTGAGTAAACAAGTATGAGAGTATGACAACTTGAAAAGCAAGCAGGCTAAAATCTGTATTATATTGCTGAAAATAATACAATATTTCTAATCATTCATAGGGTTTCGTACCGGAAGATTCTTTGCTGAATCCAGCTTGACAACCAAAATGGCAGCTGACATGGAGGACTCATCTTCATCACTGTCTTCCTCCTCTTCCTTGTTCTTTGCAATCATGCTCATGCGCTGCATTCACACCAAAAAAACAGATGGAGTTGATTTGGTAACTGGAATGTGTTGCCTTGATGATGGTTCTCTCAAAAGAGGTGCATTCTCTTGGAATGGGTAAAGGTCTACAATTATTGAAACTCCAGCTATAAAAGTGTAAATACCAACAACCCAGTACTCAAACCAGAACTCAGAGATCCGTGAGTTATAGTTCGAGTAACAGTGCACCAAACAGTGAGTGTGAGAAATGCACACTGTACATTTTAATAAGAAAATTGATGCTTCGATGAAAATCCAAAACAAAGCTCACACAGAATACAACCCCCCCCCAAAAAAATGCACTAACTGATTCAGGTTTATTTATGATCATTGTGTCATTGCAAGGAGATTACTGCCAATAGTTTCTAAAATGGACCAATCAAGAAGAATCTATATTCCTGTTCAGTGTTTATCTTTGTCACAATCACTTAAAAAGGTCATGCTTATCTTTTTCACAAGTGCAGCTTCTTGTTTCAAGACTAAGAACACCAACAACAATCCAGCAGATTCTGAAATGATTTCCCATTTAAAGAAAAAAAACTTTTGTGTTTCATAATATCCTGAATTCTATGTTGACAATCTGAGCACTGCTATTTAATTACAACTTCTTTTTTCAACTAGTGCATCATGTTGTGGACAAAGATGGGCTTCAAGATTCAAGTTAAGCTTCAAACTACCACAATGTGTAGGTTTTACAGCAAATCTAGAAAGTGTGCACATAATTTGGTCCATTCCTAATGCTTTACATCCCCTCCTTCACACACTCCATATGGTTTTCTCTGAAAAACTGAACTCCATTTAATCTATTCATCTCAAAGTGTTTAACGGGTAAAACTGTAAAGTCACACACTAGCTTCAAAAGATCTTATCATTGCCCCCGATCACCACCAGGCATGCAATAACCCCAAATCATGCTCCTACGACAGTCAAACACCGAGTTTATTCAAGTCAACATAGCTGTGCTGGCAAAGCTGTCTATTAACAGCAGACAAGAATCACACCTCAATAATTTCTCTTTGACCAAAAATTCAAATAATTCTGTTTCATGATTTACATATGCAAAGAATGACTGCAAGACAGAGATTGGGTGTTCTGTTGACTTGAATGGAACATTCAAATCTGTCCCTGAACAAAACTATTCTTTTCACTGCACGATTGTTTCTTTTCAGAAAGTTCTTCATCAGTTAAGAGAACGACTGATGTTTCATATTTATCATTAGCCATCCCCTATTTTGTGTAAACAACTGTATTACAGCACCTAACTGTACATACCATTAGCATACAATTTTGTTTGACCAAAATGATCTCCTGCATAGTTCTGTTGGCACTGTGCACCATCCAATGGTCTGAATATTCATTGACATCTGCAATTCACCAAATGGTTTCTGCAGGTAATTTCCCATTCACTGGTTTGGGAATGAAAAATAACTACTGTTTCAGTTTAGGAGAAAAACCCGGTAATGGCTTCAGTCGCATACAAATTTGAAAATTGCTTTGTGATTTGTGCTACGTCATGACTTCCCCAGGCATTAATTAATCCTCCAGTGCGAAAGAGGCATTCTTGGCACAACTGTCCTATTAGTCAAAATCAGTCAAGTGACATATGATATGTCTATGTACTGTAGAGGGAGAAGTTGAAGGAATTTTGGACTGTCTGTGACCGTTACAGTAAATGGAGGATTAATCAAAGTGTTAGAGGGTGAATGTGCCATCTGGTGATTGCCATGGTAACATGCATCCCTACCTCCTCCATTGCTTCATCATGTTCCTCTTGGAGTTCCATCTCAAGCTGAATGTTCAGCAGCAGCACATACCAACAGGAATTTGTCCATTATTGGCATATTTGGATAAGTTGGTCATTTTGTCATTCGCAAAATCTCATCAAATCCTCTTTTTAGATTGCATCTATTCATTTTTTGGGGGGCTGCGTAAAGTTCTCTGACACTAGACAAAACAAACAGCTCCTTCAAAAATGAATCTTGTTGGATGATCCAGGTTTTTTTTAATCATTCTGTTAAAGGTGGTGTACACCATTGGTTTTTTGTCTTAATTTCACAAGATTGGCTGATTACAGTGTATAATATTCACTCACTTGTTTCATGTTTGAATCAACTGCTTTGTGAAAAATCCAGAAGAACAGCACGGCATTTTCAACTCTTAAATTGAAGGCCATGTAGTTTATCTTGCGTAAAATCTATGGATTGTAGGGCATTCGTAGTGCAAGCGAACATCGTCCACAGGGTCAGGGTGGGAAACAAGCATGATAAGTTCTCATTCCCTTAAGAAAGGAGCTGTTTTCAACAGCTAGGAGTAATCAGTGAATTTACCTTGGAGTAATGCGTCTCTTCGACAATGTAGCATTGCGGATTCATGAAAAACTTTATCCAGAAACACAGCAGTGACATGTGTCAGTGACATCAAAACGAATAGGCCTATATGATAATGCGCATGTGCGCACGATTGTGCTTAAAACGGCACTTTCATGTCAGTTCACACGCGTCGATGAAAGTCTAAAACTCCATTCATAGTCGAGTCATTATTAAATATGACCGAAAAAGAATTATGTCTTAAAACACGGGAGGATTAACGTGTGGAAATCGTACTTTTTGTTGACGACAATCATCCCGCTTGGAAACAGCTGCTATATTGGATCATACCATTATTATATAGGGGTGATTTTGAATTCACAAAGTTTTCCCGTTAAAAAAATTTCCTTAAATAAAATTCAACTTCACACTGATCCAATTTATTTTCTACTTTATGCCTGACACACGGGTTTCTATATTTCAGTTCACAGTGCTTTTGGTGAAAGAACGTTGGGGTATATTTTAGCTGCTTCTAGGTTTATCCGTTCATTAATGGAAACTCCCACAACATCTGCAAACACTACATAAGAAAATTTGCGCCTGCTAAAGGATGTGATGTGGGAAGTGAAATGAACTCTTGTTACGATGGTTGGCCAACCATCATAAAAAAGGAAAACAAAATTCTTGTTTTCTCGCAAACTACTGCATTCTGAGTGGAAATATTTGACAGACTGATTGAGGCTGTCATGGACTTTCTTTCAAGTAAGGTATTTCAGGATTATATGGTAGTCCGATTTTCAGGATTTTACCAATGGTGTACACCACCTTTAACAATAATAATATTTCTTTCACCAAGAGCTCTTTTCTTAATCGCAGCTGATGCATGCGCAAGTTGCTGCAGGTTCAAAGAAAACTTCAGCACTGTGTTACGTCGTTTTTACCTCATATATTGCCTTGGTGGAGTCTGTGAGGGTTAACCATGACAGCTCCAAGTGAATATCTCCCTGCTTGATTTCTTGCAAGGGAAGCCACTGCAATCAAAGCATACAAAACAAGCCCAAGTTACAGATGGTAGGAGTTAACAAATGGTAGGAGTTAACAAATCTATTTTAATGAAGTTGAACAAAAAAACCCAGCAGAATTTGAAGAGTTCAACAATGATATTGGGGAAAGCTTGCAATGTATGACGTGTTACCTTTGGCCCAATGAAGAGCACAAGAGGTTCCCGGTAAATCACAGACACAAACGCAACACAGTTTCAACAGAAAGGGAATTACTAGTTAGTATAGACCTATGTAAAACATGGAAGACGTTTTGATTACAGCATAAGTGAACCTACATGTAAATAGTTTACACTTTGTGGACTGCTCACAAGCAGTCTGGTGCCCTGTCCTATTAACAAATAAAAGCAGGTTGCTTGGCAAAATACACACTCACCGCATCCAGGTGACCTGCGTCAGCAACATGTTGCACATTCAAGCTCAACCTGCAAGACATACAGACTACAGTCAAATTCTTTTTCATTGTAATGCTTGGGCAATTCCATTGTTTTTCACCTCATACCTATCCTCCTCATAGGTACAACTGTGCATACTCAAACGCGAGTCTAATGTAGGAAAGCACTGGCATAGATTAATATCATATTAAGATTACTGACCAGAATTAACATCTGACTGAGCAGTAATTATGTCTTACAAAAATTTTGGTTTGGTACCCACTACTCATATTGGCTCAAACCAGCGAGCCAACCCTAGCAAGCTTAGTGGTCAAGTAGCAAGATGTTTACTTCAGCAAGAGGAAGGTCATGATGGGTTCAAGTCCCACCTGAGTTAACTTACACATATAAATTTTTTTTCACTAGCCCTTGGATAACACTGATGAACATATAGTGTTTCTACATTGTTGTCAGTAAAGGGCAAATCACCAAATATAAAAGATTATTTACGTTCCCAAGAAGTCATCTTTTCCAGGTCCTTCATCTTTGTCCCAGACATCAATATCCATTGTCTGGCCATGACTTTGGTACACAATGGCCTGAAATGTAAGTACTCACTTTGATAATCAGGTAAATGCCAATCATAATGTACAACTTTTAACATGCATGACAAGATCTTATCTTTGGGTTACATAAACTTTGGTGACTAAAATAATTAAGAGAAGAAATGCTTGATCTAGGGTACAATAAATACATAAATAAAAACTCTACAAAATCTATTCATAAAAAATAATAATGGTTTTAGCTTCATAATATGTTGTAATTTCTTCCGTTTCTGTCACACAAATCATTGAAACTAAATGTAATGTTTAACAGTCTACACAGTCTTTAAGTTGAGTCACAAACAAAGATTTACATTTGAACTGAGTCTGACACAGTAATCCTAACAACTTACTGATTGAGTGTTTAAGATATCTCCAAAACAAGCAGATGGATGTGGGTTAAAGTTCTAACAGAGGCAGCTTTTGAAGTTATTCTTGCAAGCTCTTAAACAGCATTTAATTATAAGACTACAGTACAAATTAAAGTTTTGTCACCAAAAGGCAAACCTAATTATTAATCCTAAACACGTCAATTCCAGCAAGATTCTTTGTGCTTAACGCTAAACTTTGAGGATAGGGACAACGGTGCCACAGATTACGCGCAATTCTTCCGAAGCTCCCCTTACCTCAAAGTATTTGTCCCAGACTGGGGTGAGTGTTTTGCTGATTGCTTTGGTCTTGAACTTTTGGGAGCCAACTGTAATTTGCAACAAAGGAATCAAATTTAAATCAGGTCTTCTGGAGAAGATTTAAATGACATTACAGTGAGACATGAGAATCTTCTGCAAATGACTCTAAGACGTCAACATTTCTGATCTCCTTCTGAGTAAGGCAAAGTGGCTGTCATACGCTGTAGCTGTCCTTTTCAAAAGTTATGATTTTTGGCTGAAATTCATGCAGTGCATGGGGCCAGTTCCTCGAGGAACAAAAGCAGCTATGACTCATTTTGCCTGTATTACTCACTTACCTCTGACAATGCAGTATGGGTCTGATTTGCCTTTAGACAGTAGCGCCAAATCTTTGGCAACAAGATTCTTGGCTTCAATAACATGAATGCGCAGAACTCCCTGTCAAGAGAATAAAATTGTTAAATGTCATTCTTACTGTGACATCCATCAACAAACAAATGGCTCCATTTAGGGGGTTCGGCTGTAAGGTCTTTAAAACAATCTTTTAAGATGCACTTTGCATTGGAGAGATGTTAAGTTTAATTACACATTTCGCCCTGACACTAAGGTATAGTCACAAACACTGTATACTCAGAGCTTGTTTGAGACCTTATGAAAAAATTAAGAAGCTTACTTGGGTGGGACTCAAACCCACGACCTCCTGCTTACTAGTGCAGACATCTTAACCACTCAACCACCGAGCTTGGCGGGGTCGGCTGGCCAGTCTGAGTCAGATTTAGCAGCGGGTACCACCAACCATTTCAATATGTACTTTGCATCAGAGAGATGTTCATTTTCAATACAGGTTTTGCCCTGAAAACAATCCTTTTTTAAGGTTGTTTAATTGCTGGTAGTTAGAGAGCTCTCAGAAAGCTATACGTACAGGCCAACATGTGCCCAGTAAAGCTTATATGTATGAAAACTGGTTGTGCATACTACTGTATATGCATTCAAACATGCGTCAGTCTCATGGGGAGATCATTGCCAGGTCACCACATAACCTCTTTTGGTCATGCATGGTACCCATGTAAAGTGCAACATGTTTATGTCAAAGATTCCAGCTTCAGCCCATTTTCTTTGCTCAAATATTGCATTCTCACTCAAGACTTGAATGACCAGACTAACATACATGTAGAGAAATAGCAGCAGATAAGAATATTCTACCATTAGGTCTTGCTGGTTACAACATTTTATTACCAAAATAAAAAGAGGAAATCTATCTCCATCTTAAAGATCTACTTAATCTGCTGGCCAAAAAGACATTACCTGTGGCATAGGGTACTTAAGACTGCTTATGTCCACATCATCGATGAGCTTGATGGGCAGTCGGTTAGGCAAAACCAGAAAGTTGGCAAGCTGATCTTCTAAAATAGAGTGTAGAATACCACTGCAATACAGAATGCAGGAAAATGAAGATAAGACAAAGAATGTCATCCTAAACTGCCGAAAGAAGATTTTGGGTTGTGTATGCCCAGTCACCAAAAGGAAGAGTGGTCATAGATACTGAATTTTTAATTGGTCGCAAAATGATCACGTGATATGCTACAAGCGCACATGTGATATTTACGCATTGAGCGCACTGGCGATGTTGCCAGGTTGCAAAAAATAATGGATAAAGGTGATTTTTCCCACAGTTGATGTATCTTGTCCACTGCGTTGTAATTGTGTAATCTTGTGTAGGAGGATGGATAACTGTTAGTGGTGCTACGCATTAATTATTACAGGAGATGTTCTCTGTATGGGGGACACTGAAGCACTGTGTGGGTCAAGCTATGCCTTATGATTCCCAGGTTTCTTTCCT
>NW_019091522.1:143047-166615 GCF_001949145.1 Acanthaster planci
TGGCAACCCTGGCCCCACCACTTCCGTGGTAACCCTGGCCCAATCACTTCCGTGGCAACCCTGGCCCCACCACTTCCGTGGCAAGTGTGCTTGACTGATCCATCTCAAGCCAAAGTATTCCCAACGATACCTTGATCTACTCATGGAACTGCACAGCAGGTTTTTAGAATGCACTGGACATGTACATGGATAAAACTATGCCCGACAGTGTCCCATCCTACATTTTAAACATACATGTAACTGATTTCAGTAAATGGAACTGTAAAAGTCTTCACTCCGTTGTGCTACCGCAAATCTGTTTATTTGCTTCCTCAACCATGAAACGCTTCAAATCTCTGGTCTTCGCTCACAATCCAATCTGCTAGTTCCTCTTACCTCCATTAAGGCTGGAGAACATCCATATCCAGAACTCTGTATCAAACAGTTTCAAAGACTCTCACACTTACATGTCGGTGTAATCCTACCCTACCCTACTGAATTGATTGGGACATTTCTTTGCTCCCATAATGTGTTTGGTCCTCACAATATAGGTGAAATATTGTGTTTGTCCCCACAACTACAGAGCAAGTACTGCTGTATTGGGAGACTTAGATGTAGGTGTGCCCCCTCCCCCAATGTCATTATGGGATTAGAAGAGCAATATCCATTGTCCAAGCTGCATGTGTATAATGGATAAGAGTACTGTGGTCTTCCATTTGCAGCAACAACTTAGCAATTCTCATTCCTTCACATGTATGGTATTGATGCAAGAGGGCACCTGAGTTCAGAATACATGTGTGTAGTGTACATTGTACATGTACATGTACATGTAGAAATGTGCATGTAGCATACATACATGTACATGTACATTAACAGGTGTATCGTCTAACAATCACATACATGTACTGATAAATGTATGCCTGAGCCTTTTTTGTGTACATGTACATGCTGGCTGGCATGGCTGGGAAGAAATTCAACCTTCCTTTATTTGTTACTTTTCAATCCTACTGTGATTTAATAGAGGTGATGTGTTGCTGACATCTCTGTGGTATACTGCATCTCAGAGCCGGTTTTTGTTATTTTAATTTAGTTAATACAAGGAATGCACAAAAGGTTCACTTGAGCCTATCCCAGTAATACATGTGTACTGGTACAAGGCTTTTACCCTTTGAGGACGCGTTAATGCACAACCTCTATAAAGCCATACTCACTGCACTGTGTACATGTGTGTCTATGTCCTTCAATACTTTACCATAAAAGAACATTAGTCCTCCTCATTCCACCCGGTAAATTATTGTTCTGAATTACATGTACATCTAGAAGCCCATTTAATTAAACCTACTGTACATGTATATGGGAATTTTTCCCTCTTTCTTCACATTTCTGAACAAAATAAATGATTTTAGAAGACCTGAGATAGTACAGAGTATTGCAATGAATTTGAGGCTTAATCCTCATTTGAAGAGCCTGGTTATTTTGAACCATCTCACAGCGGAGGATGGGACCAATGAACAAATGAACCAAGCTCAACTGTTCTGAAACTTTGCATGCATGTAAAGGTACTCTTTAATAGGATACATGTAAAGTTTGAACTCAATCAGACATACTGTTTTCTTATTATGGTCACTTAAGTTGAAGGTGTTCAAGCCCATACATGTGCACTGAGCACGGCAGTGAGAAAAGTACTTGGCTGACCCGTCTCAGAAAAATAGGAGCTGTGCAAGAATGGTGTGCTTGATTTTCACAAATAGGTATCAAAACGACCACAAAAAGTTACTCTAAAACTAGCGAAGGCTCAGCTGCTGACAAAAATGCACAGCACTGAGGACAAAATGTCGAACTTGAACGGGGAAGGGAATTTTCCACCTCCCCCCCAAAAAAATAGCCCTGAATAACCCTTTCAAACAGCAAAGCATAAACTGGAAATAAAGTTAAATGAGGAACAAGGTTGTAGTTTTTAGAATTGTATTGAAAAAAACTTCTTTACATGCCATGCATGGACCCTTTAATGCAACAGAGGACCTACATGTACCTGTCTCCATTTCAAGTCAAACCAACAAAACAATCAGGGACTAGAATTGTTGCAAATCAACAGATATTGCCAAAACCTGCTTTAATCAATGCACAAATTGACTGTGTGATCACCTGTTACGAAACCAGCAATAACATACTGGTCGTCACATTAAAATGGCCAAACAACAAAATGCATGTTGCCATTAGTCTGGTTGATGTGTATAGCTGATCAGCTTTAAAAAAACCTGTCTCTCTTGTAGGGCATACATGTACATGTATGCTACATGAACTACATGTACATGTATGCTACATGAACTACATGTACATGTATACATACACAACAATCCATGTTCGACTTGAACATTCTTCACCAATGTACTGTGCTAGTATGTGACATGAACCTGTACAATTTTCATTCTGAGAGTCATTTGTTAAATGTAATCCCATCTCTCCATCAACTTATTTTTATTTTGTTTTCCATATGAAAGGAAACAACCATTTTTGTTTGGCCTGCTGACTGACTGTTAAGTGGCTGATTTGACTGTGCATCCATGTACATGTACATGTAGGTGACATGCATTTGCATACATTTAGACGCCATTTAGAGATGTAGGATCTTAATACTTAATTTGAGACATCTGATAACATACTTCATGCAAGTATACCATCAAGACAACACACCCAGTTACTTCACTAAACAGTTTGTTCATCAATCCTAAACTGCAATTTAACAATAAAACAGTTTAACTCTGTAGTATTTCCTAGCCTATTCAAGTTGGCAATTTCCAACTCCAACTCTCCCAGGTACTACAACATCTTCTCTCTATTAGAGTACTTGGGAGACCTGAGGAGAGTAGACTATGGTACTACTAAACCGTGCACAGTGCACAGTTAAAAGCATGACATTTAATGTTCCGTCCTGTTGACAGTAAGCACACAGAATATGAAACTTGCTTAGGAAAAAGACGTAACAGTTCCTTGCAAGAGTGAAGAGGGTGTTGGGTCAAATGAGACTAAAGCATGCTTTATGCTCGGATAGACATGTACTGAATTTTGAAAAATAGATCAGTGAGAGACTCGAGTGTATCGACAGGAATACCAGGGGTTTAGATAACGTGTATTGGCGTATATATGTACACTTCCAGACTTGGAAATCTAGTCAAAATAAGCAGCATAAAACCTCATGCAGAACGTAAAATATGCAGTGAGTTCCACTATAGAAAGAGTACCATAAGTTTCCGTATTTTTCATGTTTCGTCAATTATGCCATGCACCACAGAGTAACATTTGTAGTGGATGGTACTGAAACCGATCTGTTCATGTTCATCTGTATACAGCTTTTCCAGCCGCTCCATGCATAACCAAGATAACTTTTTCAGAAAATCCTGAATTGACGGGAAAGACCCGAAGTGGAAGGTGTTGTAGACTGAAATGGGCTACTGCACACGCATTGTGCGCATGGATCGTTTTTGTGTACGAACACCTGGTCACCAGACTCCCCACAGACACGATGCAGTAAAATTGATTCCTAGCCCACGGGGACCAAACCATTTTCATTGATTTTTGCAAGAATGGATAGGGTTTGAGTAGCCTGAACTCCTCATTGAAAGTTCCTCAAAAACGTGAAGTTTTCTGCAAATTTTGATCTGCTAAACACTGGCATTTTCAAGTGGCATTTTAAAAGCTTTCTGGTACATCTACAAGAAACCAGGTATCACTTTTGGAAAATTTGAGTCTGAAACACCTTAAAAATATTGAAGTTTAGATCGCGAGTGTGAGCGCATTTGGCTGCCAAGGGATGAAGTGCACCGGGGATTTTCTGAATGGCCCCTGCCGGGCTTGTGCCCACGGCAGCCAGTCAACATGACATCTGTGTGTGGTACGGACTTATATGATTTTGTCTATGCTGTCATGAGTTCATGGTTATTACTAAGCACTGTTTTTACTGTGTTTTTCAAGAGAAATAACAAGTATTATTATATTTACTAAGGCACAAGGACAAACTCTCATAATATGGGTACTCAGTTCCTCCACCTCTCAGGGAGTACAGTACTCTCCCTCTCAGGAAGAGGAAGAGTACAATACAAAACAACACTCAGGGCAAAAGAGTCATGTACTCTACTCTAAGCAAGAAAGTGGGAATTGTACTCATGGCTTAGAGAAAATCATCTGAATCCCTAAATACCCAAACTATATACATGTACATGTATATATATATGGCTTATCACTCTGCCTCTTGTAGAGATGTACATGTAGATCACTAACTGACCCATGATGGTAGGTTGTTGACGGCACTGAGTATTGTCTGCTTCTCATTCTCAGTGGCTCGACGAGCGAGTTCCATGGTCCAGCGTTTTTGATGGCTGCTACGTTCCCGCCATACCATTACCACTGTCACCTATGGTCAAATATAAAGCACATTGCTCATAATATACATTCTACAGTTACATGACTTTTCCACGAGTGGTAGAAACAAACATGGCATGTTTTCTGTGTAACAATAGAAATAGCATTTTCGTGGTGTGATTATTGAAGTTCAAACTATACAGAAAGTCAATTCCGGTGAATTCCAGTGACCCTTGTTATATAATTATGAGTTTAGTGATTCAATTAGATTTGATGAACATAGGCCTACATGTACAGGCATTGAGAATAGTTAAAAAAAAAGAAACCTATACTGTCATCTTATTATCTTGGGGCTTATGGTATTTACCAAAAGTGTGCAGTGTTTGGGAATCTTCCAAATTTCCAAACATCAGCATTTGGACTTTCAGATTGAATTTGGAAAGACTTTTTGTTTCCTTTTGATTTGTGCTGCCACTAATTTTAACCTTAACCATCCTCAATCCTCCAAAAACGCTCAGAGGATTTTGGAGGACTGAGGCTGTATGGTACAACTCCTGCGTTGCAGATTGTGAAGGGTGCACAGTCTCAAGGTCTGGAGTTAAGCCTTGTATTGTTTATGTCCCCCATGCATAAATCCATGCCTTGATTACCGTCCCTCATCTACACTGCTAGCTGGCCGGAGGATACCAATTACCATTTACATTGCCTCAACACAGTGAGAGGAAATGTCAGAAGATTTTTGACAGATTGAGGCAGTGGTAATATCTCCACGGAACACATTCAAGAAAGCTCAGTGCATTTTGGAAAATTGAGGCTGTATCCAATATTTTCATGGGGGCAGTTGGAGGATTTTGAATGAGGGTTATAAGGGTTAACAGTCATGTTGGTAACTTAGGTAACTTAGCCTAGGTAACACTCAGATACAGCATTTAAATCACAGCCCTCAGTACTCCCAGAACTGTGGGGTCCGACATCCGCCCCACTCCCAAGAGGAGCGGGGCAGACGTTGGACCCCACAGTTCTGAGGGTAAGTCCTCAGCACATCAATGACAATATTATGAAAGCAAAATTTCTGAAGGAAGTGTCAACTAAAAGTCCAACGCAAAATTCGGAAATGCCATATGATGCACGAAAGAACATGGTAAGAACTCCATGACCACTACCTTCTGCATTTTTAAATGACATTTTTCTAACTCTGGCAATAAAAACATTGGAAATTCCTTCAGTTACAGTGAGTTTTTATTTACCAGCAGCAGCCAGCTCCAGCTGAATCGGAAATAACCCAATCCCCAAACAGACAGCAGCATGACGAACGATAATCCATGTTTGCGGAGCAAACCAAGCAAGTTCCCGCTGCGGGACCCGGCGGCAAGTTGAGCTTTTTGGCTGGCCGGTTGGTCCACGTCCGTGCCCGCTTCCAAGGGATTCGGCCAGGCTGGTGTGTCGCTAGGACTAGGAGGCATCGCGATAACCTGATTCGATATTCATAAGGCAGCTCCGAAGTAGATGATGTTTACTGCCTAGGTGACAGGGTTTAGGTGCAGAAGCTTTTCCGTTACTGCGCTTTGAGGTGTTGTTGTCTTGGCCTTCTTAAAGGCCAACAGGTTCACCCGCGACATATAATACAGTAAAGGCTACAGCGTAAGCCCAGCCTAGTAATGTTATTCATGAAAGCACTCAAGTTACTCAAAGAAACTATCGCATGCTACGCACAATGCATGCTGTGTAAGTCCAACAATTGTAGTGCGCCCTCTATTGATTACAAAACAATTCATTTTCTAAATCTTCAATGATCTCGAAATTTTGAGATTCAGATTTTCATGAATTTACCATTCCGTTACAACGAGAGCTCCAATGCAATACATCTCTGATATCTACTCAAAAAATCACACTCCCGAGTTTGAAAGCTGGAACATTATCGTCGTTTGGGTCATTATTCACTTGTAAATGTATAAAAATGAACCGGACGGCCACAAAGAGGCAGACTGAGAGGAAGTCTAGAGGCGATTTTGAAATAGGCCAAAACTTGGATCCACAACTCCTCCATGGAACAGCATTCAGAGTCTTTACCCGCGAAGTGATGGGATCTTAAACGAATGATTGTTATTTTCAGAAAATTGTCGCAGACTCCAAGCGTAGTATAAAAGTGAGTTTTGTCAGAACATTAGTCCCACGGAGGTTAGCGTGGCAAAATGAGTTCCTAATTAGTTTTTGATAACAGAATCTGCCCCGATTAGCCCCATAAAAGACTGTAAACTATGTGCACTGCTAGTTTGTTTTTGTTTTGTGCGTGTGTCTGTGATTATTAATGGCAGAACACTCAGCAGCAGTAAACGTACAAAGCATTAATAGTGGACGAGGATCAATTCCAAGGTATTTGCGAGCAAATTGGTGATTTTCATCACCGTTAAACGAGGTGCTTTCCTTTTTTTTACACACATTTGTTTTTCATTTCCCCCTCCTCCGCGCCTCCCCTCGCGATAGCCATGCTGTGTTAACCAACCTGTTATCAAGATTTTGAAGTGAGGGTACTTGTATTTCTTTCTCCATTTGGGAATAGAGAGGTTTCTCATCGATTTCAAGGTTTTTATAGGTTTGTGCACAAACAAGAATGCCCCCACTGAGCTTCATGTAGCACAGTTAGTGAGCGCTCTAGTGAATTATGTATAGCTCATTGTGCCCAATTATTAGATGTGCTGTTTGGGATTGATTTACCGTTCGACCTATTGAAACTGTCACAGCAATGGTCGAACTGGACATGAGCATAGCCAGGAAAGGGCGCGGCTCTTTCAAAAGGGAAACATTTAACAGTACAGACAAACAAACCATCATGAGTACAAGAGGGGGTGGTTTGTTCAGACGCATTTGCCTAGATATTGACTGTGTTCATTCCCTATCCATGTCATTTTGCTCCTCTTTTCTTATTCTTTCCTTTTCTTTTTTCCCCCATCTTTAAGGAAGGGGTTCAAACATCCTTTATGAGCACATAAGTTAGGCCTACTAAGAATGGCATAGGTCAATCGTTTTCTTTTCTTTCATTTGCTTTTTTTCATAGCAAAAATGGGGTAGGCAATTCTATGCTCAAAAAGTTGCGGGAAATCACATACATTCCCACATTATAATTGCATCCTATGCTCTCCATGCATTTTACAAATACACTCTCTGGAAATTCACCAGCACACGTATAGTCCGTCCCGTGATTGTGATATCAATACTCGTTGTATTATGTACCTGAGATAAACTAACAAAAAGACATTTCAAAGGCTGAGTTTTGAACTTTGTTCGGAAAGGCCATTTTTTTTCCGCAAACGACAGGCCTCTGTGCTGTAAATATAAGAATTAGCCTCTTTATCTTTAGTGTAGAAGAATAATATGCAGTATGAGGTTTGGAATTGGCAGGTGCATGCGCATCACGTCGGAAAATACAATGATGTGTATGATGACATGACTGGATTAGGAATTGAGTGCTACATGAAGGTGAGTACTGAGCAGAACAAAACGAAATTCTACAGTTACTTGTAAGTTAACGGACAATGCATTGCTTGCACGTATGTTTTTATTAATCTCTACGTGTTATTATATTATGATTATGCAAATTCGAAACAAAGAGTCCCACCGTGATTGATTGGACAGTTCAAACATGCTCGCAGTACCTGCGGTAAAAACTCTCTCAACTAGCGTTTACTGGTATGCATGTTACAGTTGAAATGACGTCTTTCAATTAAAATGTGCAATGTAAATTCACCAAACCGTCATGATGGTTTTACTTGGCGTTTGGTATACGCCTTTTTTATTTGAAACCCAATTTTCTATTAGCCAGCATACTTCCTTATGCCCCAAATAATAGATTATTCGGGCGTTCCTTTATGTCATCTCCCGCAGTAAACAATATCAAAGTTTCCATAGTATTAGTCCATCACCATTTATGGCATCTGAGAGGTCACATTTACTAGCCTGCACGACAGGCAGCAGCGATGACGGAGCCGGCCCCAGCCGAATGGCAACTCCTCAGGCAAGTCAACACAGCCTGCTCCCAACCAACACCACTCAATCCGCGGGTGAATCAAGGGTACCTCCACCACGAGGTCCGGAAGAAGCCCAGCCCCCGCGGTCCGTTCCCCCAGTACCCAAGACCATGCTCAAGACAGTAGTCAACGCCTACATCATGTGGTTCCCCTTCGGATTGCTGGGCTTCCATCACTTCTACCTTAAGAACGCTTCTTTCGGCTTCAAATACCTGATTACTTTCGGCCTCTTCGGGTTCGGCTGGCTGGTCGATTTCTGGCGTATGCCCATGCTAGTGAACGCAGCCAATATGGAGGTATTATATCAAATTACCAAGTGACCTTTTTTTCAATGCTGGACAGTGGACGGTGCACTTCAAAGATCATGGTAGTCCTTTAAAAAGGTGGGAGAAAGGGGTCTAAATCAGATTTTGTTCCGGGCCCAGAGAAAGTTCAGGGTATATGAGTTGATATGAAAATGGAACACATGCCAAATCAAAACAAACAAAATGGTCTGACCTAGTGTTAATATATTTCAGGCCACTTTGAGTTTTGTTAATTCCACGAAAGGATTTAGGTTAGACTCGTATCATTTAGGTACCGATTAATGCTGACCAGGGGTAGCCGTCATTGTTGATCCAGTGTATCATAATCGGCCACTTTGTAACCTGTATGCGGAAATACTTTTGATTCGGTATATTTGGGTTTCACATTTTATATTTTTTTTATGTTTACTCGAAACGGGATTCCACAGTTACAGCTTGGTCTATTGTCCCAACATACTTCCAATCGGCAACGACCTACACCTAGCTAGCTTTAGTCATCACATTTGTATGGAGCACAGGCATAATAAACGCATAGACCGCCGGTCTTGCGCGCGTAACCGTCATTTTGAATGGGCAAACAGTGTGCGAAGCGATGGATGATAACCCGTTCAGCGAACATCACGCGCAACGCACTTATACTGCCTGTATTTGTTTGCATGTGCTCCCAAATACGTTCACTTTTTTGCTCTTCAGTACAGCAATCTCTTTTTCTCAAATATTGCAACTGCATTGTTTCGAATCCCTAATCGAGAAATGGCTTTGTAGAATTTTATGGCTGGAATTCTTCAACTGTGCGCAAATTCCCTATACTGAGGAGTGAATTCGCCCATACTGAGTTTTGATTTTAGTCGGGCGCCGTGGAGATCACGAAAAGCCCTTGTAGTTTTTAATAGGATCTGGTGGTCTATGCGTTTATATGTCTGTGGTATGGAGCCCTAAGGGTGCACTGTCCCAATTCAAGAAAAAATTCTCCGCCAGCCTGAGGCGCCCAAAAGTACCCCCTCTTTTCGAAAAGAGCGGTCTGTTTGGGCCAAAAAATGGTGGAATTGTGTCAGTATGGCCCAGAATCATGTCTGTAGATTCAGGGGCACCCATCTGGGGGCAAAGCAGACAAAAATGTGATTGAAAATTTGTCAGAAGAGCCCCAGGAAGGTGAGGGATTTCATTTGAAAAATGGCCGCTGAGAAGACTTGGGAACATTTACTTTTAGGGGGTGAGTTTGTTTTTGGCGGATAATTAACAAATTCATTGGTTAACCTACCAAAAACTGAAAATCAAATGAAATCTGAAGGACCAAACAACACATTGTTTTTTGTTTGAGAGGCCTCAGGGACTTCAGTTGCCTGCCATAGGGCTCCAAACTTGGTTGATTTTACACTATTTTCAAGGGAGTTTGAATTGGTTCAGTGCACCCCTAAGGCCGCATCACACACAGCGCCCTCAGCGGTTAGGAACAATACAGAGTATTATCAATATTGGAAATGTGCGCTTCGGAGATTAACAGTAAGACGTATCTGCTTTATCATGTAGATGAGGGAAATAGATGTTTCCATCATTTCTCACAGTGTATATTTCATGAGCTTCCGGAATAGACTGCTTTCTTTGTAATTTTCTTTTTAGATCGAAGCGAAATGGATATGGGAACATGAGATCTGTGAAACCATGACCGGAGACGAGATACCTAGGTTCAAATACGAAAAACCGAAGCGTTTGTCTGACTGCTACCTCCTCGGATTCACCACTGGGTTCTTAGGTAAAAATAAAATTACAAAAGGATTTGTAAAAAAAAAAAAAACATCACCGCAGCCACCACCACGTTTCTATTTTGATGCTTTATCTAATATTTTCCTTGGGATGTAACTTTTCGGCCAAATAATAGGCGAAAGAAACAAATGTGCTTTAAATTGCCACAAAAATGTCTTCTTTTACGTGACAGCCTCGTTGTTCATGCTCTTTGAGTGGTTTTTATGTTTTACAATAAAGGGTTAACTATTTGAAGGATTTTTTGTTTCGTTTCGTTTCGTTTGTTTTGTTTTGTTTTGTTTTGTTTTGTTTTGTTTGTTTTGTTTTGTTTTGTTTTGTTTTGTTTTGTGTTTTGTTTTGTTTTGTGTTTTGTTTTGTGTTTTGTTTTGTTTGGTTTGGTTTGGTTTGGTTTGGTTTGGTTTGGTTTGGTTTGTTTGTGCTAAAATCAAACCTCATCAGTCACAACGGCCAACTCCCGTAAAATAAAACACTGAAGTGCTCACGACTTTAGTGAAGGGAACAGGACCAATATTTTTACAAGTCTTATTAAACATGTTTGAGATTGGAAATATCCCTTTAGCTCCATTGAATCTGTGCCACTGTAAGCAGGGAAAATATTTGTAAAAGTCTTCAAAATGGGAACGTCTAATCTTTTATTTCAGCTTTGACCTCAGTTTTGACCTTTAACCCTATATTGATTTGTGACGTGTATTCCCGTCGTAGGTTTCCATCATCACTATCTAGGCCGCCACGTTCTGGGTCTCGTGTACCTATGCACATTGGGGCTGCTCACAGTAGGCTTTGTGAGCGACTGGATCCGCATGCCTATTCACCTTAAGCGTTATAATGAGCGACGGGCGAAGGAGATTCAAGGAATCAAGGAACCGCAGATGTACTACCTCGATGACGCCTATATTCTGGCCGTCCCCGGTGGAATCCTTGGCTTCCACAACTTCTACTTGGGCCGGTATTTCTGGGGATTCGTCTACCTACTCACGCTGGGCTTGCTTGGGATGGGGTGGGTGATGGACCTCATCCGCATGCCTTTGCTAGTTCAGGAAGCAAATCTTCGGGCCAAGTCAGGCCGGTCGATGTTCGACGGTATTGAGCAAGGTACCAAGTACCGATCTACCGAGGACGAGGTACCGCGCATTGACCCATACTACTCAGACTACAACTCCACCCACTCCCATCCCTCGCTCTCGCATTCTGATACTCCAGCTCGCACGGTCACTGCTCCCCACAGGAATAGAATTCTACGACCTGCCTCTCAGAGGCCTGTCCCGAAGCCTCGGCACTTTAAGGAGTTCCGGTCATCTGATGAGTTTGAGCCTGCCACTTCATCGCAACCAGAGGACTTCGATCTGCCACCCCACTCACAAGGTCTATCGGAGCCACCTCCTCCCTACGTCTCTGTGGCCGATCCGGGCAGTGCCTTGCAAAATGATGAAACAAATATTTGAAGCAGCTGTCAAAAGGAAGAAAAAGTCACAGCGATGATTACCCAGTACTGTCATGGCTTCATCCACACCATGCTGATATTGAAGATCTTGTACTGAATGTCACAGTTTGCTTGCTCCAACATACACCAGTAATTTCTTCTATCGATCGCATTCAGATAGGCGTTGCTATAATTGCATCAAAAGACAATGCCTTTGTGATCAATGTAACAGTTAACTGAGAATGTAGGCAGTTTGCAGTGAAGGTTTGTATAACAACTCTTGGGCAATATCTTGGTGCATCAAGCGTGGAGCTTATGTTCAAGTACTTCCTCTGCAATGGCAATGCCATGGCTGAATGTTTGAAGGGATAATACAAACCTTCAAAATGCAGCTTTGTGTTTCAGTTAACCTTATTTTCAACTCTTGTTCACTATTTTAAAGAGCACTTTACTGCCTTTTTTATGCTTATGAGTTTTCTATAGTCATGAGCAAAACTGTGATGTCATCCCAGGAAGAAGCCTCAATGTTACATTGGTTTGTCTACAAAAAAGTCCTGCGTTTTTGTAGATTTTGCTGGACTAAGTTTGCTCTTCTTTGCTGTTCATTGTTGCTTAAGTGCAAAATAAGGAATCGTCCATCCCTTTTTCAAAAATGTTTTCAGTCAGTAAATTCTGAAAAACCCATGCATTAGATTACATCTTCCCGGGATTATATATCACAGCAACGACGTCATCAGTTGTCCAAGAAAGCATAGATACTTTTAAGTGTTTGAAACCGTGTATGTTACGTTCGTTTGTACACAATAATACACGTCGTGCATTGTAAAAAAAAAACCAAAATTAATTAATTAATTAAAAGGTGTGCTTTTTCGTGTATTTAACCAAATAGGAATGTAAAACACTTCTCATATGATATATAACCCCGTTTCATACAGGCGTTCCAGAGTCACACCAAACCAAATTAAAAGCAAATTTTGAATTAAGTACAGTAAAAGTTCGACGTCTAAAACAGCAGCGACAAGGCGTGCTATACCGGTCGGAACAGCACTAACGCGACTTAGTTTCATATGTCGCTCTTTTCATAGGCCGAACCCAATTCAAATGCATGTATTAAGTTCGTCTGTCTGCAAGAAAAATTTAATTGGGTCGACCCGCGTCGCTCTTTATTCTATTTGGGTCGGCGTGACTTTAGAACGCCTGTCTGACACCGTGTAAAAGTACAAACTTGCGGAAACAATGTTCTAAAAGAAAAATTTATTGCAGCTACACTTTAATATTGTATACCACGTGACCGAACACGAAGGAATTTTCTGCATCACTGTTATTTGAAACAGAGCGTATTTTGAAATTTCTAATGCACTTCCCGAAAATCTTTTTCAGCTCGAATAAAATTTTACAGATCTAACATGTTTAGAGATTCGTATTTGTCGAACTTAAAACCCGCAGCTGTTTCATGTCGGTAGATGCATTCCAGTCTTGAGAACAAATACTTCTAGTAAAATCTCGTTTGAACCTTTTGAAACAGTTAGTTTTTAAAATTTCATTCGAATCTTGAAAATAAACATGGTAGGTTTGCAAAATTTCACTTGAATCTTGAAGACATGTTACGTCTGTAAAATTTCATTCGAGCCGAAAAAAGACGTTATGTTGGTAAGATTTTATTCGGTTTGGGGAAGTGCATTGTACATTTCAAAGTAACATTAGATTTAAAAATTAACACACGATTTAACAAAAAATTCATTCCGTTCTTTAAAAAACACGGTCCGATCTTTTTGACTCTAATTCTGCTTCATATTGTACGGCCACTTGTTGATTGGTCGAAAAGAAAGTTACCAGTGACGTAACTAAGGGGGGTGGGGCAGCTCCTCCCCCACCCATTCCCGCTCAAGGCCTGGGCCCTGTCTGCCCTCTATAAAAATATATAATATCTATATAAAAAATATGGTGTCAGCGTTTTAACTGTGACCGAACCCACTGGGTGTCCCTCCTAAATCAAGAAATCGAAGGCTTTCAAGTGCTCTCAAGAATCCTATAACAAAATTAATTCAGCATAAAGCCTTTGAAAAACGCGTTGGTAAAGACATTTGCTGAGGCAAATTGGGAATCACAGCTCGTCTAGTCTTTTGCTGAACGCCGTGCGCTCCTCGCGTGTAAGCTGAAACTTACTGCGGCACGGATCGCCTTAACCGCAAAGGTTAGCTTGGACGAAGTACGAAATGATTTGGGTAGCTACGACTGCATGTAAATAACACAAACATCTAAAGAAGTCGCCGACTAATTGCTCCATGCAGTTCCCATAACTATTAACTATCATTTCCTATCAATAACTATCAATCAAGTATGCGGTCATTCCAATACTGGAGATATCTGACGTGGGCGAGGCCTGAGGCAGGAAGTGTCACACCTGACGCCAACACTGGAATAATTTCAGTAATAGTCAGGTACACTGTGTGAATACATATAATTTAGTTTGTTTTATTGTTATTAAATGTCCAAAATATTAGGACAAATATAAAAAAGGTTGGGAGAACATCTCCTGGAATGTGTAAAGTTTCAACAAGGAAATCAATATAGGTGACGTAAAAGACAAAAGATGGATTAATATTTACACAACATGTAAGCACGTTTTTCATAATATATACAACCGTATTTTTCATAAAAATCACTTATGAAGTTTAAACATTGTAAAAGTAACCATCAATGCTTTAATTAAGTTGACAATTTCTGGATCTTGTGAATTTTAAGGAGGACTTACGATGGTGTAGACATTCAATATAATTTTACTCACCAAATCTCAAAAAATTAAAGGAATTTTTGTCGTCCAACTCTATCCGTGTATATAACAATCGCAAATGAACAGGTCACCTCTGTAATTTTATATACAGGACAAAAGGACTGATACAGAGTTTATTTCCAAAATGCGATAGGTGCCAATTTGGTATCTTTCAGAATCTCACCCTCTCTTAGTTGCCTGCCATCAGTTTCTGCAGCTTTTAGACAGCGCAACGTAACTTTAATGAGTCTGTACAGTAAAGAAGAAGTCTAAGGATAAATGGTACACTGTTAAGCTCTTCGATCTTTCATAATTGTGGAAAAATTGCATGTTTTTCGAATGGATATATCTAATTTTGGAATTAAACCCTTCTGTTGTTTCTTGTAAAAGACTGGCAATAACATACATGTATGTGTACTCATTATGCTAATGCAATTTATTTATGGGGGTTTGATGCAGGTGTATTCAAACTAACTGATCACAATTGAATTAACCGTATTGTTTTCATATACAAGGTATCAATAAATGCTTAATACGATAAAGTGTTGGTGCTCTCTTTTCCTTTGCATAAACTAACCAAAAAAAAGTGAGCAGGTGCAATGTCGGAAAATCCCGAAAGAAGCTTTGACACAAAGCTGATAACTTGAATGTGACAAAATGTGAATTTTAGGACACTTTTACCTGAATTATTACAATAAAACGTAAATTACAAGGCTGTTTTAATAAATGCATAAGTACATTTTATGCAGATTTACAAGAACTGAAACTGGGGAAACATTTATTGTTGTAAGTCATTTTCTTCAGCTGTCTTTTGGATTGATCTTTGCAATAATGACTACCTGTAGTTTTATTTGCCTAAGACAGGTTTTTGTATACACGAACAGAATTGAATTTTCTCAAGGGACAAGAGCTGACGAAGTGCCATAGCAAACTACCAGAAAACATGCCTTGGGTGTGACCTATTGATATTAAGGACAGAAAATGGGGTTGGTTTTGAATCAAGATCACTGTTCGTTTACTTTAACGATCAAAAACACTTTCAAGGATACTCACCCTCGAAAGTATTTTGTAAACGCCAAAGCAAATAGGCCTATAATACAAGTGTAGGGGGGGCAAAAACCTGCTCATTGGTATTATTAAGGGACCTACGTCTGAAGGTTGGAAGACCCCCCTAAAAAGTATCAATCACCTGTGTGCGCGGTTGACGAAAAAGGACATTAAGTAGCTTCACCAACGGCGACAACTACAGGTGGTAATCCATCTTATACAAACAAAACCCCCCCCCAAAAAAAAAATCCTGGATCCGATCCTGTAATGTAGCCTTGAAATCGAACTTTGCTATACATAAGTCACGTTTTATTGGTCCCATCTGAATTATCTGGCTTATGAATCCAGTTGATGTTGTGAAGTAAAAAAAAGATGGCATGATGAGGCAGTTCATTTCGTCTATAAAGTAATTATTTTTAATGGAGTTATTTGTATGTTTATGCGAGTCCAACATTACAAAGTCCTTTGAGTGGTTTTTCTGTTAATGATTGGTTGAACCAATTAATCTTGAATCTTGCAGGCAAGCCAAACGTGAAGTTGTTGGTGGTGTTTGATTGCAGTCACGGTGTTAATGGTTCACCGCAATAACAAACATTATTATAAACAATTACAATAAATCTTATAAATCACTGACTTATAGAAAAGCGCTTGTCACCGGTTCTCATGTGCGGTTTGAGTTTTTCAAACACCAAATACATGAAACGTTATATATAGTAGTGAGTTCAGCGAAACGGAGCTTACTGAAAGTTATACCTTTAACTCGGCTAAAAGAGTCCTTTTCTATCAATATTTATTGACTTATTAATGCATTAAAATCAAAATTTTAAAGATATCTATCTTTTTATCTATACCATGTAGGGCCGTCATCGACGTTGTTCTTTTGTTTCCTATAAAAAAACATTTCGAACGATCCAAGGAGTCGAACACCGACATGCGATACGTGTTTTTGTTTTCCGTTTTTGAAAGGCTTGAGATAGGTACAGTTTTAAACGATTTTCCCGTTGAAAATCACAAATATGTGGAGACAATGCCAACGTGTGACACCATATCTTTCCAAATGCTGGAACAGTGGAAAAAACATGAATTTTTTTTAAAGAAAATGATGGCGTCATGATGTGAGAGGCGATTGTCGTGATTATGTCCGGGGTAAAAACGGGAAACTGGGAACACATCCAAGAGGATATAGTACGTTTGATTTTGTACACAAAATCAATCAGTAACGATGATTTTTCGGTTCAGGGTGTTTATCTTACTGTCATGCATCAAAAGCGCAGAATAACCTCACAAAATACTAGCATTTTCAAAGGAAGAGAAAACAATAGTCACGGCATGCATCATTAATTTTTCGTGCGTGGTGGCGACAAGATTAACCCTAACAGTACCGAATCCTCCAATTTCAATATGATTGTACATACATCCTAGGGGGGTTAGGGTTACCAGTCTAATGCTGGATGCAAATCATGCGTATCCCATTACCTGACTAATTAGTCTCGTACGCGGTATTGGCGTTTTCACTCATACTTTTATGCTTCGCGAAGCGGGATTTGAGCTACGTGTCTAAACCCTTTCTTACGGCTGGCTCTCCTGACGGTATATGGTGGCACAGGGCTGAGGGTCCCGGACTTTTGACTTTGAAAACTTTTGTGAGATGGTCCAGGAAAATGTTTTAACTTTTTATTATCAGAGATAACAAGATGATTCAAAAATTAAAGTATTGTTTATTTAGTAAGAATTCATTTATTATAACATACGATTTGGGGGAAAATTTTATGGTTGCAAGTCCCAAATAACAAGTCCCAGATAAATCTATGCAAAATGTTCACGTGAGATTTCTTTTATTGCGCAGCGGTGCATCAGCTGGAATGGAATTCCGACCTGATGCCGACGGGGACAGGAAATAAGCCAAGTGAGGAGCCAACACAAAATCAAGCTCCACTGGACCGCTGACAATACGTGCACCGAGACCTCGAAATTAATACATGAAACTGAAACACGTATAAAGAGTACTTTAATTTTGTTAACTACATAACCAGACCGAAACATTCCGAAGTTTGTGATCGATTAATGTTTTTGGGTTGTTGAAGATAGGAACGTGTTATCTAGTCGCGGGGGTCACTGGCTCCCATGCAGTTAGTATGTCGTTCTCGTTAATAGCAGCAAGAACCAGTGTAATATGCATTATGCATGCTTGGCCTACACCACGCGGGGTGCACGATGCAAGTTGCTTCACGTTTGGGGAAAAGCTCGCAGAATTTGCAAATTACCATTATGACGACTGTTTTATGTTTGAATCATACACTTTTTTGCCGGGGAAATTATGGCTTGAAAATCTGATGAAAGCTAGGGTCGTTTCATCCAGTGAGCATTTCTCCCATTTTATTCACGTTTATTCAGGATGAATATGGGCCCTGCTTAAACGTAACATAAGTGAATCGCACGTGTATTTCAAAAGTTTCACGCTCGCGCCCACGTCTTCTCCTGCACGTCATGCACGCGCAAATCTGTGACGAGCGTAAACGCATTGCCTATAGTCATAATTTAAATACCCCAAGCAATGGAATATTTAAACCACACAATACCAGGAGTAATAAAAGGTCGCAGAAGCCATGTTGGGAACCAACGTGGTGCAACAAGATCGTACCCGTGGGAACGAGGTTGGCACCGACGGAACACTGGTGCAGTGTGTAGATCATACAAGTCAAAAGGTCGATTTTTGTTTTCTTTTTTCGGTTTTCAATTGTTTACCTTGACCCACTCAACCACAATTTCCAAAAAATCGAAAAGTTTGAATTGCCAAACAATTACATTTAGATGATAGTTATAAAACGCAGCCCTTACAGGAATGATTTAAATATAGTTGTTTATGATTTTTGATTCTCTTTTGAGTGATACTACTGAAAATTGTTGATCACATTTCGAGAAACCTGAAAATTGTCTCCAAACAGAAAACATCCATTTTGTACTCATAAAACAAGAAAGGTCAAAATTAAGCCATACACAATGTCCGGATTTTTCTGCCCATCTGCTAAAAATGTGAAAAGTCTCAATTTCAGTTGCTTGAATTGCCTACTCTGTGATTTCAAATAATAGGCAACAGGAGGAAGGAAGCAATATATTTAATAGACTGAAGGATATTCCTGTATAATTTTCTTTTTTAAAGTCTTTCACTCCAATTTCACAATAATTTCACTCTTTTCGTCTCAACTTTGCTGCATTCAGTCTGGTATAGAGTGAAATCCTTTCTTAATTAGACTGGACTACCACAACATTGTATACGGGTGAATTCGCCTGCTATCCAGTTCATGAAACATTCATAGGTCATCAGCAGCACTTGCCGATGGTTTTGTCTTTTTCCTCCCCTTCTCTCTCTTCCTCTTCTCCCTTGATCTGCTCCTTGAGGAGCACCAGGCTTGGCGGGAAGGACAAAAAATCCTCCGACTTTCTCCGAGAGTCGTAGTCCTTGGTGACAAGCCCACAATTGGGGGCGCTCTTACTAAGAGAGATGAGCGCCAGGGATAAACGCAAGAAAGCTTCTTGTACTCCTAAAATAGTTAAAGAAAAACGTTAATGGCTTCCATAGTACGGGCGATTCACAATAGTGCGCCTCGAAGAGTTTGCAATGCGTTGGCCAATCACGATGCGCGAAATCTGTTGGTGCGCGTTTGGAAAGGGTCTACAGATTTCGCGCGTTGCGATTGACCAACGCCTTGCAAGTTCTTGGAGTCGCATTATTGTGAATCGCCCGTGGCCGTATTTACGCATGATGTGAAAAGATGCCGCTGCATGGGGTAAGTGACTGACAAATTCATTTGTTCAAACTGTTCAATCTGACCATCCTAGCGAGCTTGGATGACGCTGTACCATTCCATGATGCCAATTTATACATACCAGTGCAGATAGTAATTTTCAACATCTGGATTGATATTTCCACAGAAGGGGTAAATGACATTTGGTATCACAGGGAACTTCCAATATTCTGTAATGGCTACTGTTACTTTGAGAGGAGAACTGACGGGTTCATGTCAATTTAAGGGAGTATCAATATACTTTTGTTTACTACATTTCTCGGTATACGTTTCTTTAGTCGTGATAATCAAATAGTGAAGGCAGGGTTCTCCGTCTGTACACACAATGTACGGGGTGAGTCGATCAAAGGGGAACACAGACATATAAACTTATAGACTACCATTTGGGGGAAAAAGTGGAAATTACTGGTCCCTTGGTGTAGGTCAGTTTGACTACTTCCTCCGCTTCACGTCGGGAGGTACTCAAGCTGACCTACACCTCAGGACCAGTAATTCCCACTAATTCCCCTCAAACCATGCTGTATTTGTATATTACAGTATACTTTCAAAATCACGATTTAACGTGCAAGACTGGTACTTGGTGGTCTATGCGTTTATTTGTTTATGAGAAGGAAAGCGTTGGAAAGTGACAAAGTGCCCTATCTGGTTCTGCATTGTGTCAATTGCTTACCTTCGTTTGTAAGCGCGGATGTCTCAAAGAACAGCGCTCCAATGGACGCAGCATACATGAGGGCCTCGTCTGACTGCACTTTGCGCTGGTCCTTCAAATCGCATTTGTTCCCCAGGACGCAGAGAACTGGGAACAACAGCCAATTGATTAAAACATTACTCCTTTGGCGATAGTGTACGCTACAAAAAGGAAAATGTTGATGATATGGTGGTGTCGGAACCCTGAATTACTCAACGCACGACCACGTGTAAGCAAGCAAATAGCGGGGCGATAGTAGTGTCTACTTGCATTCTACTAAAGAAGCACGAAGAACAAGTGATTCGAAAGGGGCCAGTCTTGCAGGTCTATTCAGATATCAACGCATTTTAAATGAGTACTTATGTTCTTTTTAATTGAAGTATAACTATCATATAAGATTATTACTAGACACCCACAGTTTCCCACATCTGTTGATGAGACCACGGACAATTTACACAGGGATGTACAACTTCACATCTGGTTGAGTGTGTGTTACGAGCCCAAAGCATCAAAGGAGAAACACATTATCCTAATACTGTATTCCATAACACCCCCAGCTTTAACAGTGTAAGGCAGTGTCTTTGACTAAATAAAAGCGCCTTTCCACATAGTTAGTTTTTATGGAATAAAAGCCAAGCGTGAAAGTGAAACGCCTGAACGCATCATGTACATAACTCACCCATAACGTAGATGAAACAAGACGCCTTAATAAGGGGCCACCCGTAAAGTACGTACGCACGACAGGGGGGGGGGTGCCATTGCATACCCATGAGTACAGGGGGAGGGGTGTTCAGGCCAGTGCGTACTGTCCGCAAACAGAAAATTTTCCTTTATTGAATCTTTGTCATATTAATACACTTTTTCATACAACTAAACGCCAGAATCAGCTTTGGTGCGTCGAAACACACAGTATCGTCCACCCCACCATTTATCATCCCGTGCCAACGCCCATTATTAGTACACTACAACATTACTCATGACACATAGACCGGCAGCATCTTACACAATTGTGGAATGTGTATGCGTACAGGGCGGAGGGAGGTTGGAGCCACTGCGTACACCATCCGTGGGGGGGGGTCTGAAAAATCGGCCTTTCGCGCGAACGTACTTTATGGACAGCCCCTTCACGTATGTTTCAGAGGAAAATTATTAACTGCCCATGTCCCATTTTAGGGTCATTTGCATAAGTAATGAGGGCCATGGGAATTCGTACCAGGCAAACAGCTGCTTCATTTCATGACATTTACGTCTTATTTTCACTTTTTGGAAATAAAAATTCCTGCCCAAAATATTCTCATAGTAAGATAAGGCCTTTTTCTAACGTGTTTTGTGAAAATAAAATTTAGAAATAGTACCAGCAAAGTGGTCAAAACCAGTTTTTGTGTGTGTGCGAAAAGCTCTTTTCGTAAGCGATAGTTTACATTTTGATGTGATTTTTGAAGTCTCAAAATATAAAATTCGAATTTTTCCTGAAGTTTTCAGAAGTTGGCTGTGGTGGAGAAAGGAGTGAAGGTTTAGATTTGCTGACAGTTTTGCGCTAGATTTTTCTCTTCCCTGCCGGACGCGTTTGCATATATCGACCTAACTTAGTACCGATTCCGTTTATCCCGCATAATCTTGATACAGCCTTGCTACCGTAAGAATTTAGTGACTCGGCCGGAACGAAAGACGAACACAAATAAGTACAGTAAGTTAACATGAAGTTTATTATTGAAACCGAGGTCTATCTGTCACTGTGACATTGCCAGGAAATGTTGAAATTCACGGTATCTGCATAATTTCAATGTACAAGTACACGCACCTGGAGTGCAAAATTTTCCAGTTTGGGGTGGCAGAAATAATTATTATCCATGTAGATGCCGCTTAATGCTAGTATCGAATACTATATATCGAGTACTTTCATATAGCTGATAAGATAAGTCAAACACACACCAAAGCTGTCTTCGAATGTGCAACTAGGCCCTAAGTCCTCAAGAAAGAATGAACGAGCCACTTTTGAGAAAATGTATGCCATATTTTTATGGATAGTAGGTTATAAACAACGACAGTCAAGGCTAGTGGATTCAAAATGACGGCCCCAAGCACGCGTGTTTGAAGGATTATTCTGAAAATAAAACTTACTTATTTCGTCTCAGAACTTGGTAAGAAAGAACATCATAAACGTGATCTAAATTTCTGCATCTATTTCTTTTCTCTTTAAAAGTGATAAATAACGAAAGCTAGTTCGTCAAAAACAAATCGAGTAAATTGAAACTCATAAACAACGCGTGACACGTGGTCGCAGGTTTTCTCGAGAGAAGTTAAGAACAATGCGTAACGAGCATGGAGCCAAGATCGTACGTGTTTTTGCACTAGAGCCGCTCACACTTGCACATCCCTGTTTAAATGATTCGTGATATGAAACCAAGCTGTTGTGTGATTTCGTTGTTCCAGTTTTATGCGTTCTAAATAGCCAGTTATGTGTTCTCTTACCCATTGGACTCTCTGTTGCCGTCTTCAGCTCTGTAATAAATGGCAAATTATTAAAAGATATTTTCAAATAATCCAATAATATTTTTCAATTATCAAATATATTTTTAGGCTTTGCTTGTTGGAATTACATGTTAGAATATACTGACGATTCCTAGTTAATATGCCAATCAAGATGCTATTTCAAGTTCATAATAAACCCAGATAAGGCTCTGTATGGGATTCTAGCCACGACGAGGCCTTGACCCCAGCCCGCCCATCAGGCGTAGCAAATTATACCGTACATTTTGTAATAACTTTCCAAATTCACCAATTTCAACGCTTTTTTAAATTTCATAATATTTTTGAGTCCGTAATTCAACATCTTAAACATTAGTAATTGAAATTTTCCTTGCCTTTCTTTGTCCTAAAACTAGGCTATATAGACTTTATTTCATCGTTTCCCCATGGGGACTTCCTGAAACCATTAAAACAGAATTCAAGTGAACTTTGTCCAGATCGAATGATTCCTTATTTTGAAGAGTCTGAAGCACGTGATTATTGTTAACTGAATGTAGGACAATATCGAATGGCTCTGACCTTCGACCCACGTCTTCACGTTCTCGAATGTGTTATACTGGGTGATGTCGTATACCAGGAAGGCTGCATTGGCTTTCCTGTAGTACATGGGCGCCATGGATCGGAACCTTTCTTGTCCCGCCGTGTCCCAAACCATTAGTTTCACTCGGTGGTTGTCGACTGTCCTGTTTTCAAGGTGAGAACAATGATGTATGGAATTCCATATCTGCCGTCGTGCGTCGCCCGTCGTGCGTCGTCCGTCGTGCGTCGTCCGTCGCCCGTCGCGCGTCGCCCGTCGCGCGTCGCCCGTCGCGCGTCGCCCGTCGCGCGTCGCCCGTCGCGCGTCGCCCGTCGCGCGTCGCCCGTCGCGCGTCG
>NW_019091522.1:167212-247265 GCF_001949145.1 Acanthaster planci
AACACTGTGGATAAGTTGGCCGGAACATTTTTGCGGAAAATATTTTTCCCCAAAAAACACTTGGTTGAATTCTCAGAGAGGTGATATTTTCTTGTCAAGGGGCAGGGGTAGTCTAGCATTATTGGAATTAATTATGTGACTAGTATATGCTTTGCAGGTGGGATTTGTACTTGCCTTATTCGGAAAAGGTCTTTAGAAGTGAATGGAATCATCACATTGTCATTTGTTAAACAACGGCTTTTGTATGTCCTATGCAATCCATTTGATGGGCGACGCACGACGGGCGACGCACGACGAGCGACGCACGACGGGCGACGGACGACGGGCGACGCACGACGGGCGACGCATGACGGTAAATGGCATGTTTGGAATTGGTAAATGGCAGAATTGGGACACAACAAAAAGCAAAATGCGACGGGCGACGGGCGACGGCAGATATGGAATTCCATAATGATGTACTGCAGTACAAGTTATGTTTCAAGACTATCCCTAGTTTCTTTCTCCAAAATGAAGAATATTTAATTTATTATCAGTTTTTGTCGATGAGAGATTTAGGAGAAGACTGAATAGGCTGAACCTCCCCATTTAAGTAAGCAATTTGGTGATCTTTAAAACAAGTCTTTAAAGCCTTTGATTCAATGCTGAAAAGAGCGTTTTACACTCTAAAGAATATGAGCTAACATTGGGAGAAACTCACTCCTTGTGACAGTAAGAAAGGAAAATAGAAGCGGAGGTTGTGTTTTACCGTCTATGTCATTCCTCCAAAACGTTGTTCAGAAGTGTACTCCCAAAAGAGTAATGTTTTCCTTAACCCATGATGTTAAGTACATGTATTTCTTTTACAAGAACTACTAAAGCACTAACACATTTAAGCACCACTTGTGCTGCCGTTTTACTCAAGTGTTAGGCAAAGTATTTGCAAGCCTCAATGGATAGTCATTTTGAAATAAGCCATTGTCACTTTAAAGTAACATTATATAGTTTTTACATATATTAAGAATTAGTTTTAATAACTGAGCAGTTTTCAGTTTTGCCAATTCTTTGATCATAATAAATCATATAGGCTTCATGTACCCTCACTGTTTCTGATACATTCTTCGGTCTTATTCAGCCCCACTACCTGTTAACATCTAGGAACCGTTGTAATGTTGACTTTGTACTATTCACATAGACCTTTCCACTAATAAATGGCACGTGGAGGCAAAAAGCTTGAGCGGCCCACTAAAAACATACAGAGGCACAAGATTCATCGTCATTCTCTCAGCTTCTGCACTTTTTCCACTTTCGTCTCTCTAAAATTATTATAGCTATTACTTCCTGGATCAAAAAGGTTTTACACTGGACTAAATGAAACTGGAAAAAAAACAGTCTTTGGTCCTCCCCGAGCGCGCGAGGTCAAAAGAAATTAACAGGGCTCCTTTCCGACCAAGTCCAGTTCAATAGATATGTACATGTACTTCAGGGTACTATGCATCAGTAGTACTACGCTGAATCGCAGTCTGAAGGCAGGTTGAATTGCGGGCTAGCTTCAGACGGGTTAGGTTTGTTTCGCCACGTACGTCGTTGACCGAGAATGGTGGATGGTACCCTAACGTATCGCATATTTTGTTTTATAGCTCACACAGAACAAGAACCCTACTGATTTCTTTCGCCCTCGTGCGCTTCAAAAGAACGAAATTGTTCAAGTTTTATTTTGCTCTCTAAAAATTCCTCTCTCACTGAAAGTAACCGCGGTAATAATTAAAGAGGGTTTTCTGAAGACGAACGTGAAAAAGTGCAGAAGCTGAGAGCAAATAACATTAACGCTTTGTGCCCCTGTGCATTTTCAATGGGCCGCTCAAGGTTTTGGACTCCACATGCCATTAATGCGCATGCACACATAAATTAGAATTAATCAGTGGATTTCTCTATTGATTTAGCTAAAATACATTCAGTCATGTTCGCGGCAATGCACGGTGCATGCACGAACAAAGTCCTCATTATGTGTTTGCACTTACATACTACGGCCTAAGCCATAGCTGCGCCAAAATTGATATCTTAAACTTCGGCACGGCGCTGCGTTTAGAGCTAGTTCGCCTCGGCAAATTGCACTCGGCACCGCAAGCCCCTAATCTTGACAAGGTTTACCGCACTATCGGTGTGTTGAGCTGTAGTGGCACGACACCTCTCTATTCGGCGTTTAGAGCAATTGCCGTGCTATAGAGCCTGAAAGTTAAAAGGTAACGCAGCGAGCTTCCAGAACCCTCGCACAACCCGCCTACAAGGATTTTCCATGGGAATGTCCTGTTACGCTCTATATTTTTTGGAAAAATGGTTTCTAACTGAAGCCGCCCCAAATGAATTCTCATGTAGGAATTTTATCGTCGTGTTCTTCAAGTAAATGTTGTTGAAAATTCACCTGGAGATAGTATTCCTACAGTCGATGGGTTTTAGCTTTAGTTGGGCTGACCTGACGTGTTTCTTGTCATCAAGAATAACTTTGTTTCTTTACATTCGTGTCAAATTACACCAAGTTGCACAACAAAACGTAGATTTCCGGAATTCGAAGTTAGATTTTTGGTTACGATATTTCTCTGTCAGGACAGGCAATTCTGCAGTTTGGTAAACATTTTACAAAGTTTTTTCAGAGGTGATTCTGACAAGAACGAAAAATAATTGCTAACATTTGTGCACGTTATTTGTTTTATCTAAGGGTTCCGGAAGCGCGCCATCAGCTTGAGGGTTGAACTCTCAGCTCAAGCTCTAATGCCCTGTACTCTGGTTCCCTGCCCAAAGATTCCTTGGTGACTATTGATAGAAAAAATCTTAGATCAGACATCACCCACGGATATAAATAGATATGACGCAAGGGTCAGGGGTCACAGGTTGACAGCCCGGGTGTTTTCGATTTACAGTGGTGCACTCCGTAGGCCTATGTGTGGGCATTTACCAGTCGTCGCCAGGTCCTGATTCTTCCTAGATTCTCCTCTAGGGAGATTACCGAGGAGTTTCCGTTCAACAGCTAGCCTACCTACCCGGCCGGGAATAACCGAACATCAACGGTACCATCCGAACATGCCAAATGAAGACGGGACGACTTCGGAATAATGATTTCAGCAGTTTCCGGAAAACTTGAGGAATTCCTTCAGTCTTGGTCACGTGGACATTGGGTGATACCGGGCCCTTGATTCGCAAAGTAGTCAGAATCATCCAGTCTGGTATCCAGACTATAATGCCCTGCTATATTTCCACACTCATTCTACTTAATTTTAAATTCGCCGCAGCAGTAGCACGGCGTATAGCCTATGGGCCCACAGCTGGACCAAGAGAGGATGCAACGCTCCTAGCAACAGAGGCTCCTTTGGTATCTGTATGGTAGTAACTGAGCATCACTGGTTCACGAACGACTATGAAACGTAAGCGTTGCAGTCGCATCACTACCAACAAAACTCGGAACACTCCCGACCAACAGGACTCTTTTCAACTCTTTTCACGAGGGGGTGTTTCTGCTCGGGGCGGATAGGCCGTATACCTCTTGCGTTAATGTTTGCTCATCTCAGAGTACAACGCGTTAATTAGTTTTATGACTGGGGGTTAGGAACTACGCATTTTTGAGTATTAAAAGGTTTACGTTATGGATGCGTACGAGACATAATTCTGTTAATACACAAGCCATGTGTCAAACGTTTTAGTGTTTAACACAGTATTTAAAAATTTATTACCAATTTTATTACCAAGAGCTTTAAACAACAACAATTGACATTTTAATTGACAACTCTAGGGGTGACGCACTCTAGACATCCTAGCCCCCCTACAGTGGCGCTTGGCCCATTAACCCATTCCCCTTTCATGTGTCTACCCACATTCAGTATTTCTAATAAAGCAAAAAACAGTTCTACTTCTGCTTAGGCCCCTACATGTCTTTCAAAATAGGGCCGGTAAGTCGGATTTTTGGGTCGATATATTTGTCAGTGTGTGCCGACTGATATTGATTCATTATTGCGAATTTCAGCTTGGATTGTATCCATTTACACTACGAAAGATATAAAATTGCCCCAGGGGTTGATGAAAACTTGTCTTGATGATTGTTACAAACTACGTTTACCGTCGATAACACCCAAGCATAATGGAGAATTCAGGTAATGCTCACCACTACGCAAGCTACTCTCTGAAGAGTGAAAATGTTACTCTTAAATAGAGTGAGCCCTTCATAAATCCATTCCAAGAGAGTGAACACTACCCTTACAAGAGTGAAAATTACTCTAAAATAGGAGCCACCTAATGGACAACTCTTTTTCGAGTTGTTCTTTATTAGGACAACTCTATTTTTTCGAGCTCTGCGTCTTGACGTGTCCTTTTTGTTTCCTTTTTTTCCTTATAAGGGACAACTCTTTTCCGAGTTGTCCTTTACGTGGGTCCTTTGAGGAGCAGAAAGTTCACCCTGTTGGAGTGACTTTTACCCTTTTTAGAGTAGGTTTCGTTCTTTTTGAGTGGATTTATGAGGGACTCAGTTTTTTGAGAGTGAGTGCACGGTGCACTGGTGAGGCGGGCAGTGAACCTCGTGTTGCAGCAAGAAATTTTGTGGCAAACACCATAGCTTAAATGGAGGTATCCCTGCATGGTACAACCTCAAAATGAATCCATGCATACAGAAAATACACACTCAAAAGCGATTAAGATTGGTGAATCAAATTGTAGAAATCCTCTATTGACACGTTTCGACCTGCGACTACAGAGCAGCGAACGTGTAGTGTAAGATGGCTGACTGGTTTGCAGGATCTGACAGAGACTGAGAGGTGGGATCCTGTACAAAACTGTTTCATTATTTTTACGTACGTGTTTTCATCACTGCGACAGCGAAGGAAACTCATATAAAAGAGCGGAAGCGTCTTCTCGAAAAGGAAAAATTAATGTAAATAGACAAACAATTAAGAATGCTGAGATTGTTAACAGGTATTTGTGAAGACAGGAAAGACAACTTCTTTTTTCAAACTTGCCGATAAAAGTTTAATGTCACGCCGCACGAATAGGATTGGTTGGGAAACCGGAAGCAGAACTTTTTTTGCCTAGAAAATGCAGATTTGACACAAAATGTTGTCTATTCCAGGAGTGCTTCCGATCCTATTCGGAGAATACTATTCTTGTCCTTGTGATCGACACTACAGAATTATTTTCCCACCAACGGTCTCCATACCGATTTATATTTAGAACCCAACGTATCACTGTTTCTTGTACTCACATTTTGAAAGTGAAGAACGATGCACCTACAGTTGGACTGACGTTTTTGCTAAAGATTTTTCCAACGTACCTCACTACGAGGCTCGTTTTCCCTACACCTGTGTGAGAACAATAAAATGACTTTATTATTGCCTTTGAAATTTCGACAAGTGCTCTTCGAGTTTTCAAAACTAGAAGCAATCTGGAAGACAGACAAAGGTCCCTACATGAATAAAAAAGGTGTCCATTTTGACTCTCGGTTCGGCATGGTTTGATTTGGCTAAAGTCTGTTTGATTCATGTTTTCCTAAGGGTTTTGCCCCCCCCCAAAAAAAAACACAGACCGGCCACTTTCCCGTGTTGCTTTGAATAGGTTTGTTCGGTCAGTAAATACAATGTGCCTATAACGTTCCAGAAAGTATGCATGCGCATTATCAGTACATACCGCCATGCAAAACAGTCGGCCTCGACTCATTTGCTTCATGCACAACGCTATAGAGGTTTTTCAGTCACGTGATTTCTGACAGTCAACGTTCAATATACACAGATAATTCGAAAATGCACACGCCACTGCAGACTGGAACGCTTCTTGAACTGCCTTTGCCGGTCAAGTGATGCCACGTGAAAAACCTCTATACAACAATTTTCTTATAACAATGTTGCTCACGATGATAGGCCTATATCCTGAAACAAACATTCAATTTGTTTGCTTTTTCACACGCAGAAGCAAGCGCCACATGACACAAAAATACTGGCACATGTTTGTAGCAGTGTGCTCTGACATGCTTTGAATGAGTGCGTTTGTGGACGAAAATGAATTTGATGGGAAAAACCACACGCAAACAATATCTTTTGCAAGCGGTAAGAAACAAACTGGGAATTTTTCATTTTTAAGCCTTGATAAAGCTTTACTTCTCTGATTTGGATTGAGTTTGACAAGCTCTGCAAAATTATAAATTGGCAGCAAAGACTAAACAGACAATTTAAAGGTGCCCTGTGTCATGAACTGATTGTAGGTGAACTGATGGATAAGCACTGGGGCGATACCTTTGAAGTGGAAAACTAGGGTGCATAGGCCTAATATGTGTCAATGTAGCTATTTTTGTTTGTCCTATTATATGCTTATCACTAATATCTTTCCTAAAATAGAACTGTCCGGCAACAAATATGATACAGGTGTAAAAGTTCGATATGTGGCATCTTAATAGCTATATTTAGACTTCTATCTTTTAAACTCTAAATAGATGTCACGAGTTTAGGAGTCATTATTCATCGTATTTTATGTCATGCCGTTACAACATAACACAGTTTTTGAAAAGATTCTTTCACGATTGGTTTGTCAAAATGTGACGAACAAGAGATAACAATAATTTTTATGTAGTTATGACATGTTGCACTGAAAGTTTGCGTTGATTTACTTTTGCCGATAGTCACCTTAAAAGGAACACGGTATGATATTTCTGTCAGCATTTTTAGCAGAGTTTCAAAATGCTCCAACAGATGTTTCTCAGCAGGATACGAAAAAACCCAAACTTTGAGCACAGTGTTGACTAAGTGCGATGAATGACTATTAGGTGAACTTTGGCATCGATGTTCCTTTGCGGGTTTATTTATTCGACGTGACATGTATGACATAAGTCTGAATAGGCCTAATATGAGATGTTTCTATACTATTTTTCTCAGTAAAATTTACCCAGAGCCAAACCTTTGGTATAATGGTTTTATTTGAGATATAATCTGCACCAGAGAAAGTTCGTATTTTGGAAAGTGATGTTTATTACCTTGGAAATATGCGTTGTTGCATTGAATTAAACACTGGTCGGTGTTTAATTAACACTAAGTTGTAGTGGAGTAATGGTGTCAAAGGGTGGTTTTCAGGTTAAGTTATCAAGGTGGCAGAGAGAAAATTTAGTTTTACTTTATTTTTTAAATTCCAAACAAGAAACCATATTTTTCTTATAGCAAAAGAGACCATGATACATATATGTCCCAACTCTGAACATCCCGTTACATCACCAAATAAATATCGAAAATGGTTGCTTTGTAGAGCCAGAAAGAGGCCCCTTCGTTCATTATGACATGTTCCAAATGACTCAAATTGATGCTTGCAACTCTGGTGGTGCAAGAGTCAACAAAGACCAAACTGATACAACCTTTGACCGACTAACCAATGGAACAATAATCGCTTAACATAGAAACGCAACACTTTATCAATCCAAAAATCAGTTTACCAGTAATCCCATGTTTGCAAAATGTTTGTCGGTTGATCACCTCGGAATCATTTTGGAAATAAAATGGGACAAAATATGTAGAAGCTTACTAAAGGAAAATGCACAGATTTGTCAACCAATTTTACAAGTACTTAAGTGAGTAGCCTCAATAAAATATTAATTTCGTAAGGTGACAACTAAAGAATCTATTCCATGCTGCCTAAACATACGAAGGATTTCACTGGTCTTTTTCACAGGATACAGCGCAGCCTTTTGTGTGGCCACCATGCTGTTAACGGCTGGTTGATTTTTCCCGTAGCCCGTAGTATCTCCAGAACGACTCGTGGTTGAGAAATGGTTGTCTCTCATACTTGCCCATAGTTGGTTAGAATGAAGTACTGCACGGTCGATATCAAACGGCAATAATTAAACTTCAGGCCAGAAAATTAAGATCTAACTCAGGCCGAACTGTAGAAAATACGTAATAAATCTTTCTGTACAATGCATCAGCTCTGCAGCCATTTTGTTTCAGTCATTAGGGCCTAGGGCCACCTTACCTTCTTTGCCAAGGATGACAACCTTGGCTTCCAGTGCCTTCATGCGGGGATTTAGGGCTGCAGCCATTATGCCAACACACTGAAGCAGACGACAGCAACTAATTTGAGTCCTTCAAACCAAGACCAGTAAACAAATCTCCCCAGTCACTTGGGAGAAACTGGGTTTTGCACTGAGTCAGTTTACCACGGCTGGTTTGGTAATCTCCGTGAAAAGAACCAAGTAGGTATAACCTCCGGTGCTCCCTTGAAAGTTAAATATTTAAAAGCCCATCAGGATTCCATTTGTTTCAAAAAGCACATTGGATAACTCACATGCACACGAAGTTTCTGACCCAAATATTGAGTGGGTGGCAGTAGACAACCAGCCATTTACCAACAATGCGTAGACATCACCGCTATCAAAATGCAACCCAACCAGTCTTTGCCGTTGGCCAGGTACAAAGGTCATTACCAACACCAGGCTTTACGTGAGCTGTCACAGATAGGTATACATAATTGTAAATATTTCAACAAAACCTTCGAGACATCCCAAAAATTACAACAGAACTTTGGGGATTTTTGAGAGCGAAAATCACACAGTCACATGAATTTGTGCATTACTGCAACTGAAGTGTTTATCATGAACATGGGATAGTGAAACACCCCAAAAACAAATCATCCTGGACAAGAAATCTGCTGAAGCTTTAAATGGTTGGGATTTTATTTTTTAACATTTTTATTTATGGACCATAGTCTACATTGGCGCATGGATACATGTACACTTAACCTTCTGATATACACTTCTGCCGCATCCCAGCAACCTCAATGTGTAGTGTTCGGGCCTAAGTTAAACAGTTCTTTCCACGTCAATTGCCGACTTACTAAGTCCCAACTGGAATCACGCACTGATCAAAGCACTCGGAAGAGAGTTTTTGGAGATAGGGGGTTATTTGGGAATTTGATACATAAGTTACAAGGTATTTTCAACAAGTTTGCACTGGCCATTAACGCAATCGAAATTTAAACCTTCAAAAACATTGTTCTATGACATGAACGGATTGCTGCTGTTTATTCCAAAACTAGGGGGCCATCTTGACATTGAGTGAGGTGCATTCTCCTCGGAGAAGTGGTGAAAACAAAAGTGTAATTAATGTTGGATTTCAAAAGTAGTTAACCCATGGAGCAATAAAACCCGAATATCTGCATGCTAGGACTACTGTACTGCAAAATTGTGCGCACAGAGCTGCCTGGGCATGATGTATGGACACTGAAGGTATCATGATTTAGAAATTCTTTTGTCAACACTTGGCACATGCTCTGTGATTTGTAGGAAGAAGGCCATTCTCCAACTTGTTTTGAAGCGCACAAAACACCAAGGAGCCTTGGTAATGACTACACATTCAAGAAACTCGTGTCCTATGCAATATCCACACGGATCATGGAGCGAGGAAACTGTCCAATCCCATTGAAGTATCAACAAACGAGACCCCACAGGACGCTGTGTGTATTCCTGACAGTATGCACTGTACATCTCTGTAAGACATCCGAATTACAGAACCCAGATCTTCGCAGGCGGGCCCTTCACACCTTGCGAGCGAGACGTTTGTACAACGTACAGGTGACAACCTGCGGCCGAGACAATGCCGGTCAGCAAGGCGTCAGTAGTCGGGCGGTGAATAGGCTACCGGTGTTTTCGTCAAAAGTAGAGATGACAACACGACTCCGCTTACTTTCAGGAGAGGTGTCAAACTGACAGATGTACGTTGCTACAATACACGATAACAAACCTCCCGATTTTGTAGACATGGTCAAGCTTTGCCATCACACCTTGTTTCTTGTCACTCCGTCATGGCTCGCCTCTGTCGGCTGAAGTAACAAACGCAGTAGCTACATGGAGAAAGAAAACAATTCCTCGTTTTAACACAGTCATTTAGCTCTTCTCTCGTACACACCTTATCAAACGAATAGAGTTTTTATGCACATGTTATTTGTTCTTTTACTCAGAAAAAATGTTACATCCTCCTTTGCAACCAATCTAAACCTTCGTCAAAAAATAATAAAAAGACATAACATTTGTAATGTAATTTCCGAAGCTTCCCGAGTGGACACTCTACTAATTTAGCTCCATGCTAAGATAACTTGCGCGGGGGCTAGTGTTAACTGTTAACCAGCTAACCAAACCAATAAACCACTCGAAATTTGCGATAACCTGTGTCTGGAGCAGACTTCAAGAGCATTTAGGTCTGTTGTCAACCCAACTGGGCAATAGGCGAAGAGCGAGACATGGTCATAGTGGATCCAGGAATGTTTCGAGGAGGGGGATCAGGACGGAGATTTTTAATGTACCATTTTTAGGACAAAGGAAATGACAATGAAACAGTACATGACATATATTAATAACACTTAGCCTGTGCTCATCCAAAGAATGTGCAGGAAGCTATCTTGTGTTTAAATTTACTTTAGCATTTTTTAATATTATTTCTTTCCCATTTTGTTACCTTTTTGTCTGAGCGCAGGGGACCCCGCCCCCGATCCGCGTCTGATGGGTCTAGCTTTGGACGCAGCAGGGAGGCGAAGTTTTTTTACACACATACTACGGAAATCCGACTTGAATAAAGGCTATGATCGTAGGTCTGGAGGATTGTTTTATTAAAGGGAAGTAAAGCCCACATTTCAACAACGGACGTCATATAAAAGAAAATCTGGACTTTCAATTCCTTATTACCCTCTGAAGCCAGCAATGGCAATTATATTGTGCTGAATACAAAGGCGATAGTTGGTTGGCTTACTAACTACTGACGCCGTGAACGACTTGGGCAAGGAAGCCTTTGTATTACCTTTGTATTTGGCACGGTACAGACTACAGTGGCCATCGGTGGCTTCAGTGACCTCTGTGCACTGATTAGGGGCATAACAGGTCCAGATTTTTCTTATATAAAGTCCGTGATTCCAACAGGGGAAACGCCCACGGGGCATGAATACTAGTCTCCTCTCAAGAGCCACTTTCCTTTGGGAAAGTTCTTGGTATATCCTTAGATAACTCAATATTATGCAGACTCCATAAAGACTAATAAAAGCCATGTATCCTTAGAGTTCTGTAATAAATCCTTAGAGTTCTGTAATAAAAAAAAAACACGCATCGGAGAGGTTCCGCAGGATGCGTTTTTCAAATGGCACGGCGCCCTCTACCGCTTTAATTGAGAAATTCTTTAGGGCTTGTAGTCCATGGGGTAACTTATCTGCCACTAGCACCGAAACTTACCTTTTTCTTATAACTGCCATGTTTATTTTTATTGGTTGGTTTTCAAATCTTGGGTGAAGTAAACGTACAGATCAATAGTGGTACTAACATTTATTTAAATACACGTCTTTTGTGTAAATCCCAAACAGGACAAGTGACTTTTTTCTTTGCACATTCAGAACAATGTTTCGAGGCTTATTATAGGTGCTACTTTGGTAAACTAATGAATTATTCAAAATGAGAATCATCAGTTATGATTTTCCCGCCAGTTTGCCGTGCCCCAAAAGCTCTGACGTTTGGACGGAAAAGACTTGTTACCAAGCTACTGAGATTAAGTATTGATGCTTAATTACGCCCAACATGAGCAGGATCGATGCAGGTATTATGGTCGTTTCTTTTCTCTCCCACTTTCTACTCAAAGGTTCCCCGCTTGTAATCGGAGGATTATACGCGGATTACAAGGGGCTTTGGGCCAATGAATTGGAAAATAACAATGGCCGAGCTGAGGGAGTTGATACAGTCTTTGAACTGGAGTTGTACTTTGTATTGCCTAATTAGATGAGAACAGTTAACGTAGCCCTAGGTGCTGCTGCAGTTCTGCGATAACAGTGGTTGCAAATGATGGGAATATTCTAACTGGGAAGAATAAAGGAACAAGGTGGTCAGACAGATTTCCCTTGGGGGTTTTGTTGACTTTTTTATACTTCAAACTGAATTTTTGTTACATGTCCCCTTTGTTTAAGATTTTAGAAAGGTGGTATACGAGTCTGTGTCATAAACAAGCAAATTTCAGAGAATCTCAGAGAGGCAACTTCAGATGCTGGTTCATTTTCTCATATACATGTACAAGTCGAAATGAAAACGTGATTCGCCGTTTAGCCCATGCTTCCTGCGTGACATTATTTATGATGTATTACATTGTTATCGTAGCATTCTGGTCGAACCAGTAGCTTAGAGGTCACTGAACTGGTTACATTGATTGCGAGGATGTGGGCGTTGCCTCTACAGTCGTCCGTGTATGAAGACAAGATACCACGCACAAAAGAAATCAACAGGAGACTCTTTTATTGAAGACTAGCTGCAGCCTAACGAGACGTTTGAACATAAATTTGATTCCAAATGTTCAACTTCAACGTTCGAGTTTAATGAAATGAACCAAACTATAGAAATGCTGATGTGCTGTCAAATTCATCTCATACATATATAAATGCATTAATTTTATATTCATAAAGTAAATAAGAAGACCTGTGGTAGAATAAAAAAAGCATATGAGTTATGTGGTGGATTGCTAGAACAAAGTTACCTTCAATTATGCCTGTGTCGTTGTCCTGGTCTGAAATCTCCCACTATGTAGTCTTGAGAAACCGTAGCCAGTGAAGAAATATATTTGTCAACTTTAGTTCTTCTGCATTGCCATGTACATGATCATTTTTTTTATTTATCAAACATTTGGGAATAAAAGTACAGTAATTAACTCATTACCAATATTGTTTCGTATGTGGTACAATAAATTATGATATGCAGAATGACGTTAAACACAGTAAGATTTAAAATGACTTCAAGTAACACTCTAAACATTGCGTTAGACGGTTATGCTGTCACTTTGTTGCTTCAATTTAGGTGTTTAATACCTGAGCATCAATGTTTAGTGGCTATTAATATTATCCATCAAAATTCTAAAAGTGTTCAGTATTTTAAAATGTTTACCCACTCATAACAATAAGTATTCAGAAAAGTGTTTATTGCTAAATACAGTTTTTGCATTGAATGCTCTCGAAAACTGTTCTCTCCCCTCCCCTTTCCTTCCCCTATCTCTCTCTTTCTATTTCTTACTTTCACCATTTTTGCAACTTTCAGAAGTTTCTGATTTTGATATATAGCTAAAAATTTCTCACGACGGATTTTTTCGCTCAATCTATGTACGAACGCACCTGTTATTTCTTCCGACTTAGGTACTATCGAGTAGTTGCTAGATTTAGTAACATTGATGGCTGGATTTGTTCCGTTATAATGAGAAGCTTCTGTCCGTTCTTTGGGTTATAATAACATAGCCTCTCTTCTTTTTGCACTGCTGTACAGACTTTATTTGGGGAAAGTGGTTAAAGAAATCAATGCGTCTTCCAAGGTTAGAGAAACGGTACAGTGCTTGAATCCATGAGTTAAGTTGATAGGCTTATGAGATTGCGTTGGGAAAGACGTATTAGACCTACCTTTCGTCTTCACTTTTAGCCGAACTTGCAGTTAGCGTTCTGACTTTTAGGGAGGTCTTCCTGCAAGTCATTCATTGTGGTTCATGATTTGACGAGTGGGAATTGAAGAATGCTGTATTTTCCCTAGATGAATTCGAATTCTCAAAAAGTAAACTACAAATCGAAAAGGTTTCAATCATGACCCTCGCGAGTTTTTAGTGCATATTTTACAATACTATAGGGCTAACAGTTTGAAGCTAACAGTGTGAACTGGCCAACAGTTTGAAGCAGAAACTTGAATAATGACTCTCTGAAATGAAAGCAAAGCAACTGCGCCCTCTTTCTTTCTGGAAAACCGTGGACTATTTTTAGTGTTTAAAAAAATTACACTGTTCAATAAGATCAACAAAAACGGGATGTCAAATACTCTTCACAAGTTTTCAGGAGTAGAGAGATTCACAGAAGTACCGGCATACTCCCAGATAGATCCCAACGTAGTGGGTGCTTTTTTCATCTTTGCTTCCCCCTTTTACGACAAATACCACTTTGCGTTAGGCCTTGTTCGCTTTATAACGTCAGAAATAGGATTTTGTTTGAAAATGGATTTTACAAAAATTTTGGGGATGATCCCATGGCCAGTTGGGGAGGATTTCCTCTCTTTCATGCACTTGGGATATACAAAAACAATGTTATATTGTCCTGTCTACAGTCGCCTCTTCTCTCTTCCAAACCTGTCTGATCAGAATTTCTGAACTCATTAATTCTCCTTATTCTCCCAAACTTCTTGGCCCTCTTCTATGTTAGCGCTAGAATGAAGAAAAGAATTCGCTCAACAGGATTCAACTTTTCTCCGACCTGGGCAGGATCAATGCCATTAATCCTATACACTTTAACGCAACGGTTAAGAGGAAACAAAGCTTACCTAGCCAAGGTTTGTCCTTCGCGATTGTCAACAAACAGTGCACCTTCGTCGGTTCGGTGGAGGTCACCCCCGCACCATCACCACCAAGCAAATTGACGATGTAAGACAACGGCGTGACGTCAACCAAAGAAGCATGGGAAGGTCAACGTCCTTGGATAATTCCATGCCCTGGAACATGTCCAAGATCCCAGGAGTTTCTTAGCGAGATGGTGTGTGAGCCTCGAGCTGGACCGATAGAGGGTGCAATTTTTTTTAGCAACGGAGGCTCCGATGGTTAGCGCTGAACTTTGCTGGTGCACGAACGACTATGAAATGCACGCGTTGCGGTCGCATTGCTACCAACAAAATGAACACTTCCAACCATACAGCTCTTATTTATTTATTTCAAACAGGATACAAAATCACTCATGTCAAAGGCTGTTTTATATTATGATCATGTGCAGTACAAAGAAAATGGACAATTAAGAGGGTAAAATGGTTACAATTAAGATTAAACAACAAAAGTGTTAAAAAGGAAAAAAACTAATTAAAAATAAAGCTTCTTATTCATAATTTTAAAACCATCAAAAGAGGATGCATTCTGGACTTAAGCTGGTAGGTCATTCCATATAATAGCCCCAGAATAGTTGAGAGATTGCTTAACACATTCCACGTTAGGCCTAGGGACTACAACGCTAAGAGAATCAGCGTTTCTAGTGTTAAATCCATGCCCATCAAAATACTACTCAATATTATTTAAAAATTCTGTCAGGGGCTAAACCATGAACATTATTACAAGCTAAATAAAAGTCCCTCCTTTGCTCAAAAGTCTGCCAAGAAAGGAATCTGATGGTATCATCACTATGAAAATTAATCAAAGTTATTAACAACAATCCTGATTGCTTTTTTGTAGTCTGAGAAGAGTCTTCCTGTTATTCATTGAGAAGTTACCCTGCACAGAACTGGCATAGTCCAGACATGGCTGAATGGTTGTTTTGTATAAGGTAAAGAAGACCATTGTGAATGACATGATTTGTCGACCAAGGGAATGAATCTTATAAGCAACCAACTTTAATACACTCCTAACATGAGATTCCCAGGTGAAGTTTTCATCAACTTCGATCCATAAACACTTTATTCTGTCAACCTGTTCAAGTTGAGTATTTCTTAAGTGAAATATTCAGTTTGTCAACATTTAATACGACTTGAATTTAAAAGCGTAATTTTTGTTTTTTCACGATTAATAGAAAGACGATTACATTCGTACCAGTCATTAATGCTATCCGCATTACTTTTCAAAACATGATTAACATCATTAACATCACTCCCAGTTGTGTAAATTATGACACCATCCGCAAATATATTACATGTGCACTTAAAATTAACACTTTGTGCGATGTCCTAAATGTAGATTAAAAACAGGGCTGGTCCCAGAACACTTCCCCGGGGTACGCCAATAGAAATATCATTATTAGGACTTGAAGTTTCACCATTGCATCTGACTACTTGTTTTCTGTTAGAAATGTAGTTTTTAAACCATTTGAGTGCAGTGTCGGACACACCATACTGCTCTAATTTAAAGCGTAAACATTCATGATCAATGGTATCAAAGCACTTAAATATGTCAAGAAAACAAGAGCCAATAGCCTCCGGTTCATTAAAAGCTTTATAAAAAAATCATCAATGACACGATGCAAACATTTGGTGAAGTGGTTCTTAAGGAGAGCAAATTGATCAACTGTAAACACATCATGAGTGTTCAGGTAATCAAGAAGTTGAAACTGAACTTCTTTTTCAATAATTTTACCAACATGATAAACTACAGAGATTGGTTTGTTATTACCTTTGTCCTTTTTGCAACCCTTTACCTTGTAAATAAAGGTGGTACAGGCAAATTTCTGGTCATCTGGAATATATCCACTCTGAGGGAGTTCTTCGGCTCAAGGCGGTTGGCATATTAGTAAAGCACTGAGGAATGCAACTGTGAAAAATGTAAGGCTGTGCATTGTTTCTGTCGACTTTATACACAATAAAGATTAAAAATACAACTAATTAACATAAATTGGTAGTTCACTAAAGAATATTCCGTTTAGGCTTACTTCATTGAAAAAACTAGATACTTCGGGGATGGATTGGATTCACCTGTTGTGTGACCAATATGAACAAAGGTTCCAGGGATTTGAAGTATCAGTGGGTTGAAATACCTGACATCTGCCAGAATTACCAACACTTTGTTGTCTTCTACGATCACACAGCTAGTTACAACAGCCATTTTCGCAACGTTTACAGTCTCCTTCCTATAATCTCATCTTTGTTGTTGTTTTTAGTCTTTGATTGCTTACATTTTACCATTATTTACAAGATAGTAAGAACAGATAACCCATCTTATCAGTACAGCAGTTCCGACACTTTGCTTCACTGTCTAAACTGCAACTTTTTTTCCAAATGCATTTTTATTGCAAAGCACTGTTAAAGAAGGAAAGGGTTTCAATGAAGCATCTTCACGAAGTCAGTGATCTTCCAGCTAAGATGTCCATACGAGACGCCACGCATCTCCCGTCTCTCTCACACAACTCAAATCTGTCGCGTCATAGACAGGAATTACCGCCGTCCCTGGCGAACGTTGGCCCCGGCCAACCCAGCTGGCGCGCCGATCCACTCAGCGAGCTGTTTGCTAACACTTCAGGAATTTATTGGGCCCTTTGACTGATCAGAGACCGCGAGCAAATAGAGTCAGAGGAGGCTGGGGTCCACTGATGAATAGACTCAAGGAGATCAAAATGAAAAGATCTTTAGGAGTATAAATCCTAAGTGTATGGACAACCGCAAATCTTCCAATTTCTCGTTGTGATTAATTTTATATTGGAAGAAACATCATCCTTCAAAGATGCAAAGATGCGTCTGAATGCCTTTTGTGTAATTCTTTTATAAACTTTATGTGGAAGTACTCAGACTATTGCAGACCCGGTTATATAGAGTTAGATAAAATCCAGGAACAAAAATGTCGAATAGTATTCATTGGCCCCTTGTTCAGAGAGGAGTTGGGTTGCAAAATGGCTAATAAGGATGAAAAGTCTAGTTGCTTATCTGTTTAAATAGCTGTTTCGTCGTTGTTAGTACCAGGCAGCGTCCGTATGCGCCGATAGCAACGTAATTATCTCTGAGACAAAACCACTCCAAAACTGGTTGCTTCTGGCACCGTGTAATTCCCGATCGTAGCCAATTTTCCACAATTTGCAGTTTCCGAACTTCAAAGATGTTACCAATTTACATTCAACTAAACACTGACTGCTTTAGCCACGGCCTGCTTTCTTTTTCTTTTTCAAGTGCCAACAAAAGAATGATAGATAAATCAGTAATGAGAAGCATAATACATTATCGTCAATTTATTTCAATTTTTTACACTTTCAAAATGTTAATAATTGTTCATGATGCGTCGCTGAACTTACGAGCTTGAAACAGCCCGATTTTTCCGCAAATTGTGCTGTTAGCTAAACCATCCAATTTGATTTCAGATTAAAATGACTTAAAGGTTTAACCATGACCCTAAAGCTCAGATTCATCCGAACAATATTTCATTCAAAGATGCCAGATACTCTTCTCTAATCAATGTTTCTTTCACCACTCTAACATATTCCCGAATGCCGTCGGGATGAGGATGTATTCAAAACACTATCACCGTCGTCCATTGATGTCCCTGTGGCGCCGTCTATGGTGTGCGTCCTATCCCATGCAGCGTCTACCCGTCGTCTTTAAAGTTGACACACCCCGCTTATCCCGACAGAGATTTACCCAATGTTGTTTGCATCCGCTGCTCAACATTTACAGTCACTTTTTATTTCCTTGAGCTTAACAAGATAAAGAGGTTGTTTTCTAGGCTCAGGAATTCAAAGTATGTCAACCCTGTGCGTATGAATGCCGAATAAATTTTCTTCTCTTTGTATACCTTGAGGTTAGAGGACTGCTGCCATGATTACCAGAACATAGATACAGTACTACTTGAAGAACTTTCTATGAAAGTAACAAGCAAATCCTGCCACCTCATTTCACAGTTCGTCGTAATGTCCTACCTCACCACTCTTCCACTTCAATTTTCCCCATCGACTGATGAAATCCAAACTGAAAGCCGTCAACGATATTCTAGCCTTCAAGATTAATAATTTAACATCAATTAGTCCAAAAGGTCATTTGCCATTGGGCATCCAGTGGAGTGTCCATCCCTAAATTTAAAACTAACTCGCAAGCTCGTGAACAATGCATCCAATTATCTTATTTTATGTTATAATTAGGCTCCCAGCTTTGCACTCGTTCCACTTGTCGATAAGCGTAGTTTACCGGGAAAAGCAGATAAGTTGACAGGGCGAAATCGAAGAACAGACTCACAAAGACGACAAGATAGAGGGATGGGATTAAAGAAATCGGAGGACAGGGGAGGACAAAAATCGGTGACCTATTGGAGGCAAAGAATAGGATGGTTGCGTCTTATTGATTGGTAGACATGGTGGAGACCCAAGGGCACCAGTGCTGTAGTAACATGGCGAGTGTGTGATTAGTTCTTGATAACCCCAGCCCCCACCACCACCACCACTCATCCGAAAGTATGCAGCAGATTTATTCTGATAGGTTAATATTTTAGGACTGTTACAATGACACGCCATGGACTGCGACAAACAGATGGGAAGCAGGCGAAAAACATTTGCAGCGGCAAAAAGTCCTTTTCCCTTTTCCAAGGTTTAGGTTGTCATTTCCCCCATCGTGCCTTGCCAAAAGGTTTACCTCATTACACCACTTTGCCCTTCATGAGATTGTGCAAAATCTTAAGCAAATCTTGAGTGTTGACGGAAACCTTCTCCGCCCAAATGAAGATCAAACAGGGAGCACTGAACGCTTGGAGCGGCCAATGTAATAAAAGCGTCCACCTTAAAAGGGCCTACCTTGCAAATCTGAACGGTACAAGATGAAGTCCTCTCAAGATATTTGCCACTGGAGGCGATTTTGCTCCAAACAGTTCAAGACCTGATGACGAAGATGCCGGGCTGGTTTGGAAGAGTGGTGCCGATGGGAGAAGGAATTGTTGTTCTCTCGCCCTCTTAAGCCCACTAACCTCTTGAAATGCCTTTTCTTCCTAGGGCTCTTAGTCCTGATCCGAACGACACACACTCTAGCTCATCCTTGTTCATCCTATAGGATCTTGCCTTTTGCAACATTACTGTTTCAGGCAAGGACTGTGATAAATATCAAAACAACTACAATGCACAGGGAGACAACACACCCTGGGACTTGTTTTCGTTTTCAAGTAATGCTGTGTTATTTTTTTGCAACTCAGTGTTGCAAGTCACCCAATAATAATCATTCCACCGCCGAACTGTTATTTAGAAATAGTCAGTTTGCCTCTGTTTTAATCAGTTCAGTGCTGGTACGCCTCAGCTCGATTCTAAACCTGACATCGAAACTATTTCAGTCACTGAATGTACTTCATTTGAGTTGTTCCATTACTTTAAGATATTGACGTCAGTAAATCGCAAGGCCCTGATGAAATCCCTGCGAAAATTCTGAAGGAAGGAGCTAAATACCTTGCTCCGTCACTGGCCAAATTATTCAATGCTTCTCATAGAACGGAGGTTGTGCCTGATGATTGGAAGTGAACGAATGTAGTCCCAGGTTTAAGAACGGCAAACGTAACGAAGCCAGCAATTACAGGCCAATTTCACTTACGACTGCTGTAAGCAAGATCGATCCTAGAGGAAACTGTCAGCAACAGAGCTATGGCACATCTCGATTACAACAACATTCTTGATGATAATCAGCATGGAGCAGTTATTTAGATGCAGTCCTCACTGTCGATGTCATATTTTTGGATTTTTCCAAAGCGTTTGACTGAGTCCGACATCTTCTTCTATCAAAATTTTAAATAACGGCCTTGTTAATGGGATGTTAATTGGATAATGAGTTTCCTAACAGGCCACAAGCAGAGAGTGGACTGTCAGCGGAAAATGTTCATCGTAGTGCAGTGTATCGTCTGGCGTACCCCAAGGTACCACTCTTGGTCCAACACTTTTCTTCTGTTTTATCAATGAGATTTCTCTAAACGTCTTCGTCTCTATGTGGACGACTGTATTCCTTACCAACCAATCCGCACTAAAAACGATTGTGACATATTACAGACCGATTTAAATTCGCTTTGCTATTGGTCCGAGTGTTGGAAACTCAATTTTAATATTGATAAATGTAAACTCTTGAAGATTTCTCGAAAACACACAGACACAAGCTACAATTATCGCGAGTCCATAATATGCCTTTTTCTAATAGGTGCAGTCAAACTTAAAACTCATCGACGCTTAGAGGATCTTTTACATGAGCGTGGTTTTCTTTTTCCGTTTACAGTAAATCTATTTTGCGTTGGGGGTGTTCAATTTCGGAGCATTGGAGAAGTTAATGTCGTCGGTCTTTCCCTGTAAGTTGTTCTCTACGATATTCTTATTTTATGATTTTTGATTATTGCGAATGATTCCTTTGTATCGGTTTTTTTTCTGTATCTACGCATATTTCTTAAGTCATCTCAGAAAGTATTTATTTTGCTCTTTGTTGTGTGTACTGATGCTGTGCATTTTGTGTTTCAAATCACACTATTCGGATCGCTTCAAAATACATGTATGTACATATTAAAGTTAACAACAGTTCAGGGAAACAAATTTAGGGTCAACGCTAAACCATGAAAACAAAAAAAATGTGAACAAAATGGTGTACATGGTTATCGCTGCGTTGTTGCCTTGAAAAGCGTTAGTCAAATTCCACAACCTACAATGCTCACATTGGGAATGGTTGCTCAACTTTCAATTTTCTTATCTTACATCACGCCCGTTCTAAATACTTCTGTGCATGGTTGTACACAATCGAAGGAATCTGATCGAAACATTCTTGATATCGATCAAAGACAATTACATGGTTATCAGGGGAGGCGACTTTCGTCGAAATCTTCTCGAGACGACTTTGAAGTTAACCGTTTGTAAAGTCGAACGAAAAACCCTGAAAATGTGCGAGGAAAACTTATACTGGTATTATACGGTGGCTGTCTAGTTTGCCAGGTGTGAACAACGGGTGATGGTAGGGACCAGTGAATACCTTTTGTATTTATTCCGACAACAAACACGCAGATAGGTGTCACACAAGCGAGATCCGTGCCAGAATGGGAACTGGCTGAAGTGAATGTTGGACCGGACCACCTGAGAAGATGCTTATCGTACAACGCGATGCCAAACGTTTACAACATATACATCAAACGGCTTATTTTCTCAACATGTCCAGGCCTATTCTTATATCCAGATGACCCAGTGACCGACCTACTTACAAAAATGCAGGTTCTAAATAGTGAAGTTTCCCACACTGACACTAGGCCTCCATTGCTATTCCGAAATCAAACACTAACACTTCCCAGATCAATGCGAACACTTCCCCACCTGCAAACCAAGGGGCCTAACACCATGCCAAAATTTCACTAAGACGTTCGGCACACAACCACGTGATCAGATCAAAAGACCCGAAGGGCCATATTTTTCAACCGTTTTAGAAGTAGAAACCAAGTTCGAATTGTCTTAATACGTTCGCCACACATTCAGCGCTCAACTTCAAAAGAACCGCTGGCCATTTCTGAATCGTTTGCGAATTTCAAACCAAGGTGGCGTACGACTGCAGCACTGACGATTAGTTCTGGGTGTTGGAAAAACGCACCTGTGTAAGTATTTGGAAGTACAGATTAGCATAACTTCACTGGCGCATGGTTGGCTTGAAGGTTTGTTGTGTGCTTTTGAAATTAATAAGCAATTATGTACATATTACCGTGTGGGAGATATCAAAGTTTAGGCTGTAAACTTTAGGGGAGGGTTACACGGCCCCCAATGGCCCCCTTATTATATAAACGATGTCATTTCCCGGTTATTTACTGGTCTTCAACCTTCACAAAAAGTTGACAGGTGTAAGAATGAAAAGTATCGCACGGGTGCTTTTTGAATTGCAGTCAGTATTTCTGGTATTTGCTGAACTATAGAGTTAAATCTTTTTCTCGTGGAGAAATCCCCTCCCAGCTTGGGTTCATAGTTTGCACACAATGCCTCCTCGACCAATTCGAAGTCAAGAACAATTATTGCTCGGAAAACCTGCAAAAGACCCACTTCAACTTGGCTTTATTACACCCAGCGGGGGGCATTCAGTCCAACAGTCTCCTAGCGGCAGAACAATCGTTTAGAGTTGCACAATATTCATCATGGCCAGTATTCTCAATATTGAAATAGAAATTATTACAATGTGAAAATGTATAGCGTTCAATCGCAATAAATTATTTAGTGTCGTTAATCTAAACTTTAAGCAGAAATTGTGCAATAACAAGTAAAAGGAGATTTATCCGTCAAGGTTTGCGAGTTTTCTCCCACTGCAAATAGACTGAGGCGAAGCTGATTTAACCACAGTAATAACCAATTCCGAAGTGTTAACAGAGTTTTGTTATTAATATTAGATAAGCTAACCCCACAACTTTCAGTTCTGCCCATAAAGCCTGATCGAATTTTTATAAAATTCAAACGAAAACAAGAGCATACTCTAACTGTGCGCGTATTGAGCCTGGCCTTTACCTCTCACGATAGATTTTTTATTTTGACGGGACGACAAAGAAAAAAAGAAAGTGTAAGTATCAACTGTAATTCTGGCAGGTTTTACTCCCCTTAAAATGCAGGTTACACCATTGGTAAAAATAAAATGGAACTGCCAAATAATTCTGGAATACCTTTGTTGAAAGAAAGAAATAATAGCGTCGGTCAATCTGTAAATCATTTCTGCCCAGAATCCTGCTGTTTTTGAGGAAACAGAAATTTTGTCTTGTTTTTAACGATGGTTGGTCGACTATCTTTTGAAAGTACTGTTTTCTATTAACGTATCACATCCATTATCGGGTTCCAACTTGTGCGTGGTGTGTGCTACTGTTGGAGTCTAAATCAACGGTAACAATAAAAGCAGTTAAAGAACCGCCACAAGTCGCCAACCACATTATAAACTGAAAAAGGATGGAAACAAATGAAAGGTACACAATGGTATGAAATCAAAGAAAATGAGCATCAGTTCAAAGTTAAATATTGCCATCTCACTGTTATCCCCAAAGCATATTGGTACAGTCTAAACTCTCGGCAGTGCATGCTTGGCCAACATGGCTGCCTTTTTGAGCTGCACAGCGAGGCCTACTAGTCTCTTCAGCAAAAACTGCCATTTTCAGATGTTAACAAACCCCGAGTTTACAGCTATAATTTCATATGTGTCCATAAGTGTTACAACTGAAATCGGACTTAAGACTTGCAGTGACGACGTTTACGCTGACGTGAAAGTGCTGTCATAATTAATGCAAGATCGCGCAGGCTTGCCATGGGCACGTATGAGCGATGTACATTGACGAGACGACTGCAGGAACTTCATTGCTTATGAAGTTTTTTCACGAATCCAGAGTGCGACATTGTCGAAGAGGTACACTTCACCAAGGTAAATTTACTGATTTCCCTCAGCCGTGGAAAACTGCACTTTTGAAAGGGAAAAAGCAACTGTTCATTTGCGAATTGACCCTGTGTGCGCATCGCAATATCGCTCGGACTTCATAACGCCTGTAGTCCATGAGTTTTGCGTAAGACAACTTCCAAGATTTTCGATTGACCGTCGAAAACTGCATTGGGTTTTTCTCGATTATTCTCTAAGCAGTTCACTCCAAACATGAAACAAGTCAGAGGAATGATAGCTGTGGTAAACGTTATGCACCAAATCAACCAGTCTTGCAAAATTAAAGCACAAAAACCAACGGTATATCCTACATTTAATATGGCAGTTCAAAACATGAAAAAGTAAGCATTTTGTTTATTTGTGGCACCTAATGTGCCAATCTATGATATATTATAATAAAAACAAAAATGGGAAACACTGTAGCAATGGATTGAAGTTTCAAAGCGTGTTGCCAAAGGTTTCTTTCTCTACAGTGTAATGCTAGTTGTAGCTGGCTAAATTCATATATAATTCACAAAACCTGTGCATTTACAAAAATAATAATCTTAAAAATGAGGAACATTTTTTTCTATGACATGACTTGCATATCAAATCAATTTTATTACAAAATGATTGCCAGTACAACAACGGGGAAATGATCCAGGACGGGGTACTATACGGATCTGCACTTTGGATATTACAGTTATGTTTTTCGTACAAGTGGCTGCTATGGTTGGCTGTCGGTGCAAAAGTAAAAGAATGATTAACAAAGAGTTAAATATCCCACGCAGCTATCTGAAGTCCGTATAAAAATACAATAACTCCTAAATACTAAATGAAATACAGTGCTATTAAAATCAATGGGTTAATTTTCCATTTTGAACAAATCGGGGGTAAAATTGAAAACCAACCAAAAGGTGATATTTCTTTAACATTTGGCCGCCCATATAAGTGGAAGACTCCATGAGAGTGATACTCAGGGCGTCAAAGCTGCCCGGTCTACAGTACTAATTAATTGTCATAACAGAGCTAACGAACACAGTTACAGCTGTTAACAATTTCTTTCTGTATATTCGCGTTTGCGCTGCACGTGAACCGCAATATACCAACTTACTATTGGCCTACACCTGTTCGATCGTGGCATCACGGGAAAAAAATCTACGCAAATCATGGCTAAGTTTTTCAAGAGAATTGCTTTGACTCGTTTTTTTCACAATAACCAAAATCACTGAAAGTGGTTAAGCTTGTACAAAGTTCAGTGTTCTCTCTTAATCCTGCACCTTGTTGTACTGCGACAAAAACAAAATGGCGTTGCCCCAAGACACTCTGAAATGGTTGGATGAAGTACTAAAGAATCTCACGGTCAACGTCCTGTAATTTCCTAATGAACTATAACGTCGTGGGTGCTTAGCCTTTTTACTGTCTGCCATTGATTATGAGTGACGTACCTAACACGGTTTGCTCAACAACGGAGAGGGTTGGATGTAGATATTGTTTCGCGTGTTTAGCTGCCATCAAAACCGATTCAATCCCCGCTCACCTGAGCGTTAAAAACAGGCTTGGAGTTCCTGACATAAAAGACAGGTCGTACAAGGCAACAAGTCAATCGACGCCTGTGCCTGACGCTCATTGTTCCCTGCCGATGACTGACAGGTTCCACATTGCCCCGGACTTTCCGCCAGCATCCAGTCCAAGCTCGACCGGCTGGACTCCTGGAGCTTTCTCTCGGGAGAGGGGGGGGGAAGATGTCGACAACTGTCACACGCTCCGGACAAAAACAAAACAAACAGGACTATTCACACAACATTTTACTAACGGTCCTAGTGAATTGCAAACACAGGGCCATGTTACAATGGTTAGGGAACCTTCACAGAACTGTCTCGAACTGTGATGGACAAGTGACAAGAGAAAAGCGGCATACCGATGGTAACTCATGAATGCACCCAACACCCACAGGTGCGACTTCGGCACTTAACACGTGTTAAATCCGCTTTTTGCCTTGCAGGTGAACAGTAAAAATGCTACTGGACTCCAACACCGGCTCAACACTGAACACCCTAATGCCGGCCTCATATGTAGTTTCCATTTACCCAACATAAAAACAACCGTTGCTAACACCCTGGCTACGTTCATATGTTTTCTGTGAACAGAAAATCACACAAAAAACTCCCTGGTTTTAGTTGAAACTGCCGTGTTCTAGATTTAATTCTATGTAAAATTTCAGCAATTTTTTTGAGTAGTGCAACCTTTGCAATTGTTTGGCCTCAAAACTCAGAGACAATTCGCACCCGAGCAAATGCATGGGAGCGTAATAATTTCGAAGACTAAAACCTTCCCGACTTTTACTGTCGAACAACACTTTGCATTTTCTTTGCTCGCCGCTCTGTTTTTGAGGAACCTACCTCATTGCAATCCAAAGTTGAAGGAAAATAAACGTCCATCTTTTAAAGAGTTATCTCAGACTCCTTTTGTAATATTTATGCTGACACCAATCATAATTTGTTGCAATACAATACAACACATACAATAAAAGGTGAACTACCTGAACAGTACGCAGGGCCTCCCATGCCGCTTCTTGCTGAACATGTTTTTTTAAGTCAGGCTGTTCCATAACTCTCTGACCTCCAGATTCCCGAAAGTAATAGCTGTACAAATATTATTAACATCAAAGAATGTTGTTTGAAAGCCAAGCAACGCTACAAATTCGGGCATTATTTTACTGTCCATCTGGTGACGAGGCCAGGTTTTGTTCTATTTTTCGCTTCAACTTGACCTTACATGTTCCCAGCGGAACTTGTCTCTCAAAACAACGCACGCTTAACTTAATATATCTGCACTCGAACACCTCAGAATGTAATTGTGTTTGCGATGTTTGGTTATGAAAATAGAAGTAGAATTTAAAAAATCTCTTGGAAGTCATCAATTTTTCACCATTATCACGAGGGTGAAAACCCGTAGTGAGGTGGGGTTAGAGGGCCATGTATGCACTTGTTATGTAAACACTGTACCATGTCAAAAATTCCGGAAATGATGACATCACCAAGAACAGTTGTAATATTCTTTTTTTCGTATAGCTGAGAAGAGGTTCCAACAAAAGCGTGCCCTCTGGAGCTCATGCAAAAGATGGGCAAAGATGGATGGCCGTCACATTTGTTTTTTTTTCCTAAGAAAATACCAAATTCACAACTCGGTCTCCGGTCGCAAATATTGCCGTCAACATCCACGACCAAAATTCACGACTCGCTCTCTGGTCATAAATATTGCCGTCAATATTTGCGACCAAGTTCACGATTCGTTGTATCTCGAGTCGCAAATATTGCCAAAAGTTTTTTCCAGCAAGCTAGGTAAAGAAAGAAGTTGCAATTTTTTCCCAGCAAGCCAGGTAGAGAGAGAACGGTTGCTCAGCTGTAGACACAGCAATTGCTTTTTAACGTTGTGGCAAAACCGCCCAGCCGAATGACGACTTGAGATCAAGCCGAAACATGTAGGTCATTGCACGTGCGCGTGAACACCTAATTTCCGCCTGGTTTGCTGCAAAAAATTCAAGGCAATAATTTTTTGCTACCGGGGATACAACGAGTCGTGAATTTTGGTCGCAAATATTGACGTCTATATTGACGATTGGCGATGTCCTTCCTGGGCGACCATACTTATCCATGGCATACCAGTAACATTTCGTAAACAACGCCCACTGTGTCACATGGCTCCTCCCAGAGGGCAAGCCACACCTTACTACATATTCAATATTATAATCTCACTTTGAAACTATGTCGTGTCTGCTAATCTTTAAGGTTTATGTATTTGTCGTACAACAATCTTACAGTGATCACTCCTCGCTTAATATAATAAGTCAAACTGGGATTATTTTAAGCTGGGATTTCTTTAGAGATACTCTGGAAGGCTACAATCTGTACCAGGCAACACCCTTAGCTTGAGACTCATTTGTTCCTTCCAAAGCTGGGTTTTGGGACAAGTTTTAAAAAGCTTTTTAAAGACCTGATCGTCTTAACGATTAAATTGGAAGTTACGCAAAGTGCCCAAGACGTCATTTTCTTGTGTGCAGACTTGAAATCTCACTCTCCCTTCTTAGAAAAAGAAAAGTGGTATCAAAGGATTATTCACCACACGGTAGAAAACAGTTGCCTAAATATAGTCTCACTGGCCGTCCTCATCGCTTTTTAGCCTTTTATTATATATTTGTCAACTGCGTCTTAAATTGAAGTGGACCGTATGCTTAGACATTGCGGTTGATTTGAAGCTGAAACATCAAAGTTTGGGGTGTGATTGAGGGTTTATGGGGGGTATCCGAAACATATTACTCTGTGCAGTAAGGGAGTTGTTCTGTTGAGTACTTTCGAGGTGATGATTTTGCTCAATCATTCTGATTGAAAGATTAAGCAAAGTCATCATTTCATCCAATAACCTCATCAAGATCAGGTTATTCACCAGGATACTTTCTACCTCCATCCTTACCAGTCTTCAAGATTATCACATGTAAGTTCAGGCGTCAGTCATGACATCTTGCGCAAGAACGAGTACATAATCTAAAATGCGTTTCCACTCGGCAATTATCCAGTCAAAGATGAATCTCTTTGACAAAAATGTCTGGTTCTATTACTCTTAGCGACATCAACAAAGGCCATTGATGAAAGAAATTCTCGGCAAATCCGAGAATAAAAAGAGAATTTCTCTCGGTTCAGTGATGCTCGTGCCAAGAATGATGCACAGACGTTGAGGGCAAGAGAACTGGGAAAAGGGGGATTAAGTTAGAAGAGACAAACGGACCTCCGAAAAGGATCCCTTGGTTATACCACCATTTCTCCCGGATGTGTCCTCATGAAAGAGTAGGTTTAATGAGGCACTCCTTCCCCGATCAAACCACGAAGCCCCACATGGCACGCTCTGTTGAGATTGTTGTGGCAAGTTGGCGCTAATAAATAAACGCCATCTTCTTTTTTTTTCTTTTTTTTACGTCCAGCGATAATTTCATTGGAGGTCGGAAATAGAGTGGAAAAATGGGATGGGCCCGTTTACATGTACTTAGATTGTTATGCTGCAATTGCGTTTTAAGTTTTGTTTCAGTAAAATAATCAAATATTGGCTTTCTAACCATCTGTGGTTCAATGAAGACTGAGTTTGTGAGCATTGTTGTGACTAGGGTATAGTTTACGGGCACTTGAGGACCTCGTTTTGTGGAGGGGACACATTAGGGTCTTAACTGCCTCAGTTTCATAGACTGAATTCTAAAACATGGACCAAGGCGGACTATCTCCAGACCTTTTCTTCTCTAGCTTCTGAGCTGGGGGGGGGGACACAGGGGGAACAGGCTTCGAGAGAGGGGCATGTGCCCCATCCCCCCTTATAGTTACACCACTGTTTGCGAGTAGTGAACTCAACAGATAGTGACAGCTAATTTTTTCAAAGAATCATTCACAAATTATTCTTGAGTGAACCATAAAGTTGAATGACGGCTGTATAACCTCTGTTTCCTTGCTCTATGCACATCTTCACAGTTTTATACAGCATTATATCCCTGTGAATATTTACATCAGAGGTTAAAACTGGTGGCAAGGAGGCACGTCCGACTTGTCTTTGAACTATCTTGACAAAGGGTAGAGCAACATCAAGACAGTACAATAGTTGACCTAAAACACTAGAAGTGCTTGAATGTTCACGGTATTATGGTCCACTTAATGCACGAGCCAAGGCTGACAATGAGGTTGGAGCAGAGCATCAAGACAAACGAGTGGGCAAGACGGTCAAAGCTAGATCTGTTCCAAGGAGACTTGTCTTACGCTCTTTTAACTGTCCCGCCACATATATGGTCTCCAGAATAGACAACTTAAAAGCTCTAAACATTTAACACTCCGACGGCCACTCAATACAGTGGAGTCTTCTACCAGGCTTTTGGTCGAGTTGCTACTTTTTCACATTTATACTTCGCTCCTTGTGCATACCAGTAAGCAAAGTATGCTTTTATTCTTCGTGGTATTAACCAATGTCCAAAGCTTCGGATTTTGCCAGATTTATCTCATGCCAAGTGGCTGTGAAATCATCGCTTCTGTTATGCATTCCAGCGTCACCACTTGTTCTTTTTAAACAGAATCCTTGATTGGTAACAAACAGAATAATCCTATTACGGTCTGGATCGGCCGTGGAATGCATCTGGGTAACTGTATGAAAGGTAAAGTGTGTCGTATGGGGCCTCGTTTTAGGGTCCTTCAATTATATTAACATTACCCCTGTTCTTGTTTTTTGTGTTTTAGTGTTTCATATCAACAGTAAAATAAACTATGTTATGCGAAGATGAGTACCTCTCAGTTTTAATTTTGTTCAGATTACTTACTTTGTTACCTGTGGCCCGGTGCCCCGCAGCCGTGCCCCCCCCCTGAAAAAACGGATGAATGGATATTGAATAAGGCTAACAAAAACTTGCTCTAAAAACCACACCATTGAAAGCTGGTGCCCCTCAAAAGATGCTGGTGTCCCCTTTGTGTCCCCCTCGTAAAATCCTAGCTACTGTTTGTTACACAGCGACACATCTCTTAATATTTTCGACAAAACGTAGCTCAGACGTCTTCCGATGTGTATTTGTTTCCTACCCTGTAAATAGTATGTTACCTCCACCCGAAAGATTTACCAAGAATTCCTCATACTATAGCCTTGATTAGGTTCTACAAAATAACCTGTCAGATTACACGTTCATTCGTGGATAGAAAACTTCTTGTATACTATTACAGCTTTTACCTTTTGAATTATTTTTGGGTTAAGAGAACAAAGTTGGAATATACCAGGGGTGCGTCACACAATGACATGCATTTCTTCATATAAAACATCTTTAATTCAGGGGTTTGAATTATGACAGTGGGTACTTTTGCAATGGTCTACAACTTTTTTTACTCAGATGTCCTCGTTTACCAGATATAAAAGATGTCTGTTGTAAGCTTTAAGAAAGGGCCAGAGTTCAGCCACTTAAAAACACTCATCTCTTGTTTTTCAAGCGCCCTCTTTCGTATTTGCCCGAGGACCGTGGTTTTTAATCGCACAATTGCAAAACCTGCGGATTCGATAAAAACAAATACCCGGACGAGCATGGAGAATCGACAATAGTGTAGGCCTAATTGATGTTTTAAAGATATTATCTTGTCAGGAAAAGAGGGAATATTGTCACCCTTCACCAATGATCAAAACAAGATTCAGAGTTCGAAATTCCATCCGATGCCATTCCATCTTTACCGGTATATAAATTTGTGAAAGATATTGTGGGGATTAAAATAAAGCAAAGAAGAACCATCAGTGATTTTCAAAATTAGGTTCGTACCCTATATCCAGAAAGTAACAATGTCCCTGGAAAAGGCCAGAACTTTTATCCTGGAGCCAGTGTGCATGGCGCGAGAAAGGAATCGATCGCAGTGCTCCTCACCAAACGTGCTCCTGTTCTTTCCTTAAATTGAACGTTGTAAGCCTAACTAGGGTAAATCTTTCAAAATTTACCTTTCACTTGTACAGACTTCAAGAACAAAAATCTTAATCCACTGTTTTGCGGTTTGAATGTCGCCGTCCAGACTGATATCGTAACCATGACAACAACGTGTCTGCCTAATGACCCCGATATGGGCGCCCCTTTGCAGCTACAACCACCTGAACAAATAGTGCACAGACATATCGCCCCAAGACAAATATTGTTGCTATTGTTATTATATTTATAATTCCGTAACGGCTTGTGACCGATTGTTTTCCAACTTAGTTTGCAATTTCTCCAACTGAATCATATTATTGACGGGTTTATTATGTCGTGGGGATCTTGTTTGGCTATTGGTTCGGTTGAGTCTCTTGTAGACGACTGTTGAAAGTGGCTTAAGCTAGTCATCGAAAATGTCAGCTCCTGTTTTCGCCCATTTCTCGATTATCGATTTTTGGTTCATGAAACAGTTATCAAAGATTATTTCCATGTGTTGGTGATCAAAACAAAGATTACCTTCGTAACTTCGAAACAAAGATTACCTTCGTAACTCGTGCGATGATGACTGACAACTCCCGCTCCTGGGTCGATTTACCAACCAGTTCAGTTCGGAGCACAAAGACACACATATTGAGCTCTCGTGCCCGTTGACAGGTTTTAGTGTCCACCTCTAATTCAGCAAATTCTGTTCTACGGTTTGAAGGCAGTTTATTAATTGCCACAGCTAGTCTTTGGTATTTCTGACCAAGTTATAACCACAAACGTCGCTGTGTGGTCACAGCGCGGCGTCGGCACAGTAATGCCCTTGATGTTCGTGGTTTTATTGCAAATGATTCGGCGTCATTAAGAAGCCTCCCGTATTCTCCAATCCCCACCCCTCACATGTAAGTTCCAAGGTCACTCTGTTTTGTCATTATTTAATATTAACCCATTGTCACTTAAAAAGAATGTAATGGTGGTTCCCATTACTTTCGAGGCCTTCCTTCTAAATTAATGGAAACAGCCGTATCAGTATAAACACTTATTGATTATCAACAGTTTTGTTCATCATTAGCATTTTTGTAATTCATAAAGATAAGTGTCACTTCTTCTTTTTCTCCAATAAATTTTTATCATTTTTTGTATATTATATTCCTTTTGTTATGGCACTTTTATTCATGTGGAGGAGAGAGATGCATTCATGTTCAGAATCTCTTTATAAATGTCAATTATTATCATTATTATAATCTCTTCACTAAGTGACATTAATCCATTACGTTCAGTGACAGATCAAAGCCATTTAAAGTATTTATCGGGAACCAAAACAAGGATACGACATTAATTTGTTGCTGGTTTTTATTTCTTAATACGCTGCCTATATTTAAGTCCGTCTTTCATCTAATCTACCGTTGCTTTTGAAACTCTGTTTTGAGGAAACTTGGCTAAGAATACTCCACCTAACTCGTGAGTCGACCGCAAGTCCGAGTTGTCTACTCCGGATATGTTTTCTCCATTTAAGAAGTGTAGACAGAGCAAGGCGACGTGACGATCACAGGTAGGTCGGCGGAGCAGGAACACAATACTTTCACGGATACTTTTGCGGTAAAGGCTGCAATTACTTTTGAGGTTGTGACTTTCTAGATAGAAGTATCTGCTGGATCCATAAATCTTAAACATCCATGGGTGGGCGAGCACCGAGCGGAAACGGCGACGAGTGAACTTCATACCTGCACAATGACGAAATTCACGAAAACTGTGAGCCATGTATGGTCTATAAATAGTATTGGATAAATGAGAGAGAGAAAGAACAAACTCATCGCCACCAGAGGATCTTTCTAATGATTTGTCCGTGTTGATGATCCTGAGGGTTAAATGCACGCGTGAAGGTCGGTTCGTACTTCGAACAAAAGCGAATATAAATGCAAATCTGTTGTGTCAGATCAGCGGCGTATCCATCTTTCGGTGTTTGGGGGGGGGGAATTCAAAAGCGAATGGGGCTTTGGGATTATTTAACATGATGTTGGGGAGAAAAAAAAATTGAAAAAAAAATTACTCAGGGTCCCGACATCCTTGCTTTTATTTGCTGGTGTTGTTTTCCTAAGGTTTTGGTGCCAATATTTGATAAATAAATACACCGATTACTTTATTTCCTACTCCCCGTCAGGGGGGGGGAGTTGCCCCCCGCCCCTGCTGGATATACGATACTGTGTCAGATCAAATATTTGCATAGAAATTTGGAGTAATGAAGCACATTTCAACTACGGCGATATTTCGGTGCGATTTTTCAGTGACGTCAAATTCGCTTCGCAGTTGCCTGCAGTATGACCTGGCCTTTTTACTAATGAAGGCTTGGGGGATTAAGCACATCCACTTGTACTCATTAATGTGTTTCATTTATTGCATTCTTCTTTCGTGGCTGTAAAAGTCGAATCTTGTGATCAAACCATCCAAAACAAAAACAAAAAACAGTGTCTCATTCTGATGAGTGGACCTTTTCCGCCCCTCCGGTGTTATATCTTTTTACGTCATAAAGCTAATAATAAAAGTCAATAGCCCTATGGGTGATGGTAAAGGTCATCACCTGCATCCAGCAATCACAACACGCGGAAGCAATTTGTCTATTCTGGTTCCCAAGCTCTTTACAAAAGTTTCCGGTGACATCGAACTGTGCTCCAAAATAGCTTCGTCTAAACAAACACGAGCCAGACTGACGTGTAGAACAACATTCTGAACAGTACACAGGGAATAGCACGGATGCACATGGCCCATGCAGTAAACAAATGTATCACTTTCGCCTTCGTCTCAATTTACTCGTGTAAAGTTTAATCAGAACAAGAGGATGTCATGTTGACGTCATCAACGAATACCCGGTCCTCTCATGAGAGGATGCAGAGACTGCTTTATCTAATTTAAGCTGTTTGCTAACTTTTGGTCAACGTCTATAACTTTTTCGCAATAAGATCACTGGTTAAAAAAGTAAAACTGGTTTGACAACGCAAGTCTGCCTCAGTCTGACACTGAAAAAAATGGCTATACAAGTTAATACACCGTGATATTTAGAAAGAGACGCGAAAAAAAACACGACTCTCAGTTTGACTTTTGATATATTTGTCCACAGTCATTGTCCACATTTCCACCATTCCCATTGCATGCATTGCTCGTGGACTTGGGGCAAGATATTTTATTTCCCTTCGAGACACACTCGTCCTGTTGGCATGGATTAACTTTTTTACCTCGACCTTTTATTTCCAAAATCAATTATTTTGAATTTTCAACACTTTCTGCAATCGGCTTCTGTAAAAAAAACTAAACAATGATTCAGGAATCGATCCATTGAATGCAAATTCCAATTCTCGACCCCTGGATTAAACCGATTTGTTATGTACAAGAGTGGTGCGCAAACATGGTGTCTAAAACACAGTCCACCAGTTTATTCCCTCCTTCTCTTGCTTTCAATTAATTATTAATCACTTGAAAATCGACTTGTTACTTTTTTGGTGGTCATTGGTCAATTACCGCAGAGTGGGGAAAGTTTCCGATTGGTCGGGTGCTGCCCACGTGGCCCCGTGGCACAACATTAAAGGTGCACTCTTTGTTGCGCAGATAGTGTTGTGTACGTTTCTCCTTGAAATGTTTTCTACACATCAGACGACTGGGAAGTAGGCAGTACAAACTCTCTCTGTATTTTATCACCAGGGGTAATAAAATCAATCACTGACAGTACCCATGCAGCCATCTGTGACAGCCAGTTGTCAAAGATGACATCGCAATTTTCTCCTGGAGGTATTTCGTTGAAGATGTATAGTTTCAACCATACTGGTTGAACCATATGTGATACCTTTTTTATGTTAGATCCCACATTTTAGCAATATTTAGCCACATCACTGGCAGATTGTTGCAAACATTAATTTAGGCCTAACACTTTCGGTTTGACGAATTACGTACAGGTGACCAGGAGTTTGACAATGAAACGTCGGTCTATTTTGAGGCTTGGAATAAGAAAATTATTACTCTTTATAAAGACTGATGCTTGCATGTAAAAAAATTCTGGAAACAAACTGAAAAAACTCAACACCTTTTACTTTAAATGTCGTGTGTTACACCGGCTCCTACACGCGCGCGTCTAAACCTATACATAAAAAGAGAACAAAACACCCTTCCATTCTCCTTCAAGGGATCAAACATTAATGATGTTTACTTTTACTGAAAACCTGATAGAGAACAAAAGACATCAATCAATACACTGCAGCGCACGAGCTCATAAAAAGGAGTGATGTAACTCTTCGAATCCTCTGATTAATATTTAACCACTGTATTTTGTCGAAAGGAATCCCTCACTGTACTCCCCTGAAGAGTAACAGACAGAATCATGTCACGTTAAAATATATGTATTATTGGCGTCATATTAAAACAGCTTTTTGCGTGTAGAAGAGTTCATTTCAACCAAGACTCGTTCCAAGTTCATTCCAAGCAATCAACCCAACTGTAGATTAACTGCCCAGGGATCAGACCTGAAAGTTACTTAAAATCACTGATCGAAGTTGTTATGTCAAAAGTCATATGAACTTTTACAGCGTGCCTTCTAAAGTCACACAGCAATGAGGCTGTAACAGACCTGTTGAAGTACGATAGGACGTCCAAGCCCTCTCTCTGTGGAAATGTTTCCGCAAACCACAATATGAGTCATCACAGACACTGCGGTCGCTGCTTGCCATCTGCATTAAAATAAATCATGTTGGGTCTGAAGTCTTTTTAAGAGTATTGAGTTTTCCTGGTAAAGTTCTTCCTGTTGCTCAGTATTACTCCCTAAAGATTTGCTCAGTTTTTGGTTTGTCTTTTCAGCATTTCAATATGATTCATCGTTTTCTTCTGGATGCCAGAAGAGGCTTTCGTTCTTCCAACAGTTTAAAGATAAGAATATGGAGCTGTTTTTGGTGTAGAGGGTAAGGGCCTTCTGCTGACAAGATTGTTAATTGTGGAACTGCAAATAAGTTAACCACTCATTTGCTCTTGATGCGTTGCATTATTATTATTCAACATATTTTTAAACAGAATGAAGCCATTTTGCTATCACAACTCCTCCTGCTTCTTCTCCGCCCCTCTTTTTCTGTACTCTTTTCTTTACTTCTTCTCTACCGCTTTATCTTTGACACTCTCAGCTAGGTTACCAAAATAATGTCATTTTTGGCTACATGTAATTGTTTGCATTATTAAGTTTAGAATTCGTGCATTTACTATTACACGCTTTTACAACTTTTATAATCATTTCTTGGGTTTCTATTTCAGTGCTGTGGTTTCAATGTAAGCTGAAGAAAAATTGCAATATTCGTGGAAACAATCGTAAATCAAGTTCGCACAATGTCGTTAGAGCGTAAAACCTCATCGGGAGTTGATACAAGGCAAGTATGCTGTTGAAAAATATTGATGATACACCATTCTCACCCAGGCAATGATATGCCTTACATAGGCCCTAATGTTTTGTCAAATAATTTGTACGACTTGTTTTCTTTTTTGTGGAGTTTGCGCAAGATCCGGTTGATATCATCAATCCCACCTTATATACCCTGTAAGCTTCTTCAGTGACTGGTGCTTCGCAGGGAGATTCCAATAAATAAATCACGACTTGAACACAACGGTCTTCAATTTTCCTCAGTTTGTGATAACTTTCGTCCCTCGATTCTACACAGGCAAAAAGAATCAGCCTATAATTTCAGTTTAATTTTTCCCCGATATCGGGCATAAAAAGAACTGATGTGTAAGAAAACAATATGGCTCCCATTAAACTATTTGCTGTTTGCTATAATCTACAATTTGCAACAAGTACCCATTTCACTCATCCCCCCTTGTAAGCGAAATTCAGTGCTATTTACGGGGTCCTATAAATAGCTCTAAAAATTGACGATATTCAGTAAATTAGTCTTACAGCTGTGTCATAAACTACCTTGATGGTTTATCTCTTTAAAAAGTGCATGGTTAGTTAGAAAACTCTTAAAAATACTTCAACGAGAAGCGTGAGAAGTAGGGCACTTTTCATGTTTTGGGAAACAGAAGCGCAGGTAAAAAAAGTTGCAAGTTTCATCATGAACTGCGAAGCGTGTTATATTTACAAATTGACGTGAAACGTAACACTGAGCGTCACCTAAAAAATTCCACGTAAATATTTGTCGCTGAAAGCGAAAGTTCAACATTGCCTCCAGTCATGTTAGACACAAACTGACAAAAACTAGCAATTTCCCATAACAGTGTTGTCCATTGAAAAAAAAGTCGTGTTTGGAGGGAAACAGAAAGATGGTTTGCCACTTAAAAATTTGACTATTTTTCTAGGTTTACTTTCTAGATGAAAAGCCCCCTTTTCTGATCGGTCAAACGGGTCTGTCATTAATGTACATAATTGCAACATTGCTGTCTCATAATGAAATGCCTGAATTAATGGAGTGTCCAAAAAGAAACGGATGCACAGTTTCCCTTAGCGCAATTCAATGCCAGTTCCTTTCTGTATATTTTGTATGTTTCTGTGTTTTTGCTTGTCTCCTTTTTTATAGTTTCTTTTTCTTGATTAATGTATTTGTCTACTTTTTGTCAATTTGGAACTGGGAAGACAGCCTTGTTTTCTTCAAGTTAAAAAAGTAGGAATATTTGCGTGCACAAAACAACACTGTTTAGTGGCAATATCTCTTGAGCATGTCTAGATTACTGACCACTATCACTTTCATGAATATTAAAGCAACTTCATTTATTAATTTGAGAATAAAGGGCAAATTCCATCATCTAGCCACTAAGGCCCGATCACGTCATGATATGCCAGGGTTAATTTTGCAAACCGTCACCCCTCAGTCTGTAACTATCAGGAAACTCTTCATTTGAGCTTTTGAACTGAGTCTCGTCATAAAAGTTGATATCCAATTTGGCAACTGATTTTAAAATGATGGGGCTATTCAAAACTACGGGGGTGACAGGTTTTCAGAAGAACTTTAGCCTTAACAAAATGCAGTTAGCCCTACATGTATACACATGTTCCCATGGGTTCCGCCCTAAATTACCAAACTTTCAGTAAATGCGCGTGTACACGCAGACAAGTCAGCTCGTGTTGAATATTCATTGTGTATGCGTAGTCATATTTTCACTGAATCGTGCTATTACTAGCTGCGATTGTCTTGTGTATGTGTACATGTACGCTGTATATAGGGTACATGTGCATGTGTCAGCTCATGGCCGCATGGTCACTGCCGTGCGGTTGCTGGTGGGAGGCCTTTCGCAGTTCCAGAAGCCAGACCAACACGTGTTGTGCATGTGTGTGGATATAAGCATGTACATGTACAGTGTACATGTACACGCACACGTGCGCAAGTACGGTAGTGCACATATATACTGCACATGTACAGTACTTGTACGTTGTACGTACAGTACGCCTACCGAGTACTGCCATGATAATAGCATGACAAGCCAAGTTCAGTTGATGTTGTGGGCGTGCAGCTTCATATTATGTTGTTTCTACTTCCATAATATCTGTTCACATCATATTTGTTCATCAGTCAGGCAAAGATTGCGCTAGACGTACCGCAGATTGGCTACATAAGTGACGTGGCTACATAAGTGACGTGGAGAACAGTGTCGAGTCTAGTTAGTAGGATTGTCCGCCCGGTGAGTGACTGACATGCACTGACAAGCGATGGTTTGCGATATTATTTACCGGCCGTGAACGTGGTCTACCTTCGTCGCACAGCTTTACAATTGGCGACCAGTCTTCGATATCAGCAACCCAAGACGTGGCACTGGCATTCAAAACGTGGCAGCTCGTGTTTCTTTGGTACTTGTGTTGTATTTTCCCAGGACTCTAGGTTGACATCACTCAGCCACTTATTAAGCGTGCACAGCTTCGCTCTACGAGTACATCTGGGCTGTCAAAAAATCAAGGTATGTTTTTTATTTTAGTGAACTTTCCAGTCTATTACTTGGTGCATTTTTTACGCGAACTTTAAGCTCATTCAGGTGCTTTTAGACGGTTCTGAGCATGACTTTGTGCACCATGCTGTGATTTGTGTGCATGTATTTCAGCTTGGTAAAAAAGACGTCCGGGAAAGGAGTGTTCGGGATGTCATTCACTGTCGTTAGTATACATTACATGTACCATCATTTGGAAAACTAGCAAGGCCCTTGCAATTCATGTTCCTAGCGGTCTCAAAAAGGTTGCATTCAGCAGATATTGCTAGCCAAGGCCAACAAATAATATTGCTGTAGTACTGCAGTATTCCTGAAACGTTTCAGGTCCAATACAACAAAATTTCTGTCTGCATATTTTCCCCACTCCTTCCCCTCAAAAAAATAATCCTGAGAAATTATTTCAAAAATGACTACCTATGACCTACAAACTGAAACCTAGAAACAGTAGCCTGATACGTACTAACCAACTTTAATTTAATTCTTTCTGGTAATAAGAATCACTGTTTTCAGAGATGGGAGGAAAACTTTCAAATTGCGGGGAAAGTACACGAAGTCGGTCAGGTAGGGACTGAAAACCCAATCCACATGTGTACCCAAGTGAGATTCGAACTCGGGTCGCCGTGGAAGTGGAAGGTGATGAAAGTAGCTTTTGCGCCAACTTGGCTGTCCCGAAAAACGTCCTCATTTTTCACTGTTCACTGTTGATGTTTTGATCTTCTGACGCTTTTCGTCATTAATTTGATGGCTCCCAGGGGCGTAGCGAAGGCATTTTCTTTGGGGGTGTGCGAGAGTCAATTTCGCGTCGCGTAAAATGGAAATCCGCGGTTCGCTACATTTTATGCTTCAGGGGATATGCCGACACCAACGTACATGTATATCGTTTGTGCGCCAACGAAGCTCTATTTGCCGACCGGAATTAATTATTGGGATTGCCGGTTCCCCCCCCCATCACTACGCCCCTGGTCACTCCCCTCAATATGTGCACGGACTTTCACCTAATTCAGTCGTTATCCAAATGCGTTTGTCTGGAAATGAAATAAATACAAAACAGGAAAAATTTCTTCAAGTTCCACCGTCAACTGTGCTTGGAAAATTAGCACTTTGATTTCTGAGCCTTTGCATAAGCTTGTAGGAATAACTAGCCCATCAGGTGAGTAATTATTGATTGTGAAAAAGCTGGAAGAATGCAATTTTTCACCGTTAACTTCATTAGAAATGTATATATCACTTATTCCCTCGAAATTTCAGCTAACAGAAATGGGGTTGCTAAGTTGCTAATTACTGAGCAAACAGTTCGCTGTTTCTATCACAATACTGAAGTCACACATCAAATTACACATGAATGCGTGTATATCTCATGACCATGACTCGGTTTATCGCAGCAAGGCTTCAGGGTGCAGTGCATGGTGCAGTGGAAATTTCTGCTGAGCTCAATAGCATAAAAGGTTGCCCTGCAGTTTCTTTTGAAAAATGATATTGTTTGTGCGACAAAATGGAGGGATTGTGGAAATATAGGCCTATGTTAGTTGAGTTAGTTCACTGCGCCCATAGGAACAGAGCTGTTTAAAGAAAGAGTTGCGACATGAGTGTTTCAACTGTTGGAATAAAAATGGTGGCTTATTAGGCGGTGCAAAGAACAATTAGCACACAATAAATAGCTGCATGCTGTACTTCACACAACGAACAGCCATTTTGGATCCAAAGTCTGGATTTGGCTATGCTCTCTGTATAATCAACTCTGATTAGGAACGCTGTGTAGCGCCACCATTGATGAATTTGAGGTCAGAACAAGAGGACCGCGAATCTTTTCTGCAAACTATTATATTTACAGTGAACAGCTATTTAAAAGAAAAAAAATGTGGCATTTGAGCTTAAACTCGTTTGTAGGATGTAATTTTTGAAGAGGCTTTTTTCACTCACTCGACAACATTTAAGTCTGAAGTGAATCAAACGAAGTCGGTAAGATGTTTTGTAATAATCACAAGACTGCAAAAGTAATTTTCGATCCTTCCTTTGCATACAGAGCAATTAACTTTCAACATTTCTTATCGCCAGCCCTACATCCAAATGTACACTTCTGAAAAAGGGTGCCGATCCAGTAAAGCTTTGTTTTGTGTTTACCCCAAGAAAAATCAGGAGACGTGTAGATGAGTAGACGTGGAATGCATTATGAATCATATCCGAACCAGCAGATTTTAAGTTCAGGCTCTGAAGGTCTATCAATTTTCTTTGGGCTTTGCTGGTTTGCGTAAATACTGACATAGCTCGTATATATGCCCTGTGTGTATTATCTCGAGTCAACATTGTCATTCAGATCACAACATTGAGCTGTAGACTTTACTTATTTATCATTTAGATATACTGAGATACAAGGTTCTTTCACGACAATTTGTTGTTGACATTGGGTTAGTGTCTCCAGAAGTAGGCTTTAGGGATTACGCATTCACAGACATTGTTAAACCCAAAAAACTTGGGGAGCATATTTCATTTATACAAGAAATCGTTTGGTTATGGTTATGGTTATGGCCGTTTACTTTTGGCATAACTGTAGCATATGCGACCATATTCATTTTTCTCTGAAGGCATATTTTGTCACAGAAATCTCTTTGTGTATAGAATGTTTATGATTTTCTAATGATGCCCTTCAAATAAATGAACGGATTGGAATCGTACTGTTTCTTGATTGTAGTTTCTTGATAGTAAACTTTCTCGTTTATAATTCTACTGAGAGTCAGTGCCTTACACACTCACTGGCTTGATGAATAATTCATGCACTGAATAATGTGGCCTTTAAAATCCGAGGTTACATTCAGGTTTTGGTCATACCAGATTTAAGTGATATGAAAGCCCAATTGAAAAAAAAGTCAGAAAAAATTTAAATGTCAACTTTGTTAAACTTACAGATTTGAAACGTCATAAACAATTTAATATTACTCAATGCAATTTTAATTTGAATTGTGAGCTTCATATGAGCTAATACGGATGACCCATTCATCTACAACATACTGTTCTAATTAGAACAAGAGCTTTGGGTCAATAATTACAAATCTGGGCCACGCGGTCGAAATCTTAAAACAAATAGCTCTCAGAAACATACTTTTTGTCATTAGAAAGAAGTGTGTACACAATTCTGCAAATTATTCTGCTTAGTGATTTGGCCATATCCCGATTGTGAAATCCAAACGACTTAGGCCTATTTGAAACTGACTCACTAAAACAATCATTTGTGTGGTGTGTGCTCTTTCTGTGTTTAAGTTGGCTGAGGAGAATCGTCATTTTCGTCATTAGACCCGTACGTGGGACTGTATCGAGATATGACTAATAAGCTATCACAGTAATTACCTTATCAATATGTGTACATTGGAAGATAGCGTTGATTGGCCTTGCTGATTGGCCTTGCTGGTTTGCAAAGTATAACATTTACCTCAATCACACCCAGGTGTACTGTTAAATTCAGGCAGCTAACCAAGTCCACCACGAGTAATTAGGACTCATAAGTTTTTTTTTACACCTCGTAGTATGGATGTTAATCACTCGGTTAACCTTTGATGTGAGAAATCTACATAAATTCGGAATAAAGTTACACAAGTGCAGGGAGGAATAAAACACAGTGTCTATTGGTTTAATTTCTACTGCCGCTAAGTTAATAGACAAAAATGAATACTTACAGATACTTTATAAAGACCGGCGAAATTAGTTTTTATAAATTGTTTTTCGGTGATTTTTTTTTTTTTTTGTTAAACCATAGTTAAATGCGATGTCGCACTATTTGACATATTTGCGCCCCGCCTGTCGCTCTTGTTAAGCTTTTGTAATTGCCACGGCCGTGAGTCTTAAATGGCGAGATGCGTGACAAGTACCTTTTGATCTGAGCGGTGAATAAACTACGTCACAGAAAAGCCGCCACCGTTTTGAGTGATCGACAGCTTTTAGCCACGCCTCCTGAGAGAGCGAGGCGAACAGATCCGATGCGTTCCATGCACATGTACACGTACAGTACAGTACGTGTTCAGTGCTGGTGTAGGTAGCTCCAAACGTACACGGTTCCTAGATTCTATTGTCATGTAGTTGCAGTTCAGGTTGGCCTGCCATGATAGTCCATTCCCGCGCTTTTGACAAATTGTCTTCATGTGAAACTTTACCAGCAGAGCCAAGGAGTCGCCGGCCGTAGTCAGCGCAGGTTTTCTCCGGCAGGTACAAACATGTGGATTTCAGTGAGGAGATTATGGCTAGGAGCAGCGATTTTGTGGAGTACGATGCTGTGCATTGCGAGCGGAGTGGTTGTGGACACCGAGGTCGATTCAGAAACAGACTTTTTACCAGTTGTTCTGGCACATGAGGAGGAGCAAAGCGACAGAGGAGGGAGTCTTCATGAGTCAGGGGTGTTCGAAGGAGCCTTACACTACGTAGACGAGGAAACCGAGGCTTCGTACAGCCAAGGTATGTAGAAGAGAAGGCGTGATTGCCAGCCGACACTAGTGCGGCCATTCGTTGGCAGGACTAGCAAACGGCGCAGGGCCCCCATTCTATTGATACCATTGGTGTACACACACGGCAAAGGGTAAGGCTTGAATGCACTGCTTGTGCTAAACAGGCTATATAGTCCGTACCACACACCCCATGGGCATGTAAACAATAGCAGTCCATTGACCATACAGGCAAGAGCTTATTCAATATTCTTTGCCCTTTGAAAAGAATGTTCTTTCACGCGAACTTTTCCCGTACGGATCCCCCTCCGCACGCCTGTGGCGTAGCGGAGGCCTTGTATGGATTTATACGCACCAAAGACACACCTTTTTGCCTGCCAAAGGGAACGGGTACGTTTAACGTAAATTCCCAATCGACGGCTCGTAACTTGCGTATTTCTTTTCTAGGTTTTGTCGTGGTTCAGGACCAATTCGTGTTAGTAAAACAAATACAGTTCCAGTGATCACGTTTTACCAAACTTGCTGGAAAACACAACCTCTGCAAACTATGTCCAAAGTTCAGTAGAGTTTTGAAAGTTAGCCGAATGGCCCTCAAATCGCCAAATGGTTTACAGAGATATAGGTGTCGCCAATTAACAATACGGGGCTTGTATTTTTAATCATAATTATTCACGGTCGGATTTTACTGGGCATTGTGTTCTAGTACAATTGCCTTTCAACTGGCGAACAAAAATCTGTGTATTGCCCGGGAGTACTCACCCAGACCCCTGTGACTGAGCTCGCTCTGTTGGATCTGACCTGTACTGTGTGACCATGTTCCCATCAGAACTGGTATCAGAACGTCAAAACCATGTTAATGAGAAACGTGTGGCAAAACGTTGAAACATTTGGAGACAGAGAACATCGATCAGATAACATTAGATAAAAAAAAAGCATTGGAAATCAGATGTTTTTTTGTACAACATCTTGTTAAACAACGTGATTTCATCCTTACCGTTGTTGTATTATTATTTTTAAGTATCACATTTAGAGTAACTTCTAAATTACCACGAAAATGTTTTGACAGTAAAATCGAAGTGTTCGAATTTGTTGTATCATTAAATTTTGTTGTTATGCAATGTTACCGTTTCAATCAATTCTTGGCTTAGCAAAACTAATTTTGCAGAACGGAATTATTAACATCACTGAGCGATATGCAGTTCTCCTTACAAAAGGTTCTCCATGGGTGTAATTAAAACTAAAGAATAAGTCAATGATGCAAGTATTTCAGCTTGACTTGTTATCTTGATAACTCAGGATTCTGAATAATGAAACTTCGTGCATGTGCATGACAACGAGAGAACTGTTCATAAAAAGTCGCCTTTTTAGTTGAGGACCCTGGGCAGACCCTCACATTCACAAAAAAGGTCACGGGTATCGGTTGAGGCGACGCACGTATGCGATCAATACCTACTATTGTATTTGCCGACCCTTACCCATCCGTGCGTTGGCATTAATATCTTAAGTTTGCTCTACAGTGTTAAATAGAAGAACAAAGGTACCTCGCAAAAGTACTTTTGCAAGTTGCTGCGATCTTGTATGCACCTCATGAATAACGTTTGAATAAAATATCATGTGTGCCTACATCATTCTTCCTTACTAATACCTATTCTTAAACTCTACATCACGAGCTGTCCTCGATTTTTTTTCAAATCTGTTTGCCTAACGAGAGTACTTGAATCCGAGTACATGTACATAAATTCAAAACAGGATCAAAGGAAGATCGGGGAACAGGTCTATCGTAGGTCTTTTGTGGTGTTGTTTGAAGATGCATCGAGAGGCGCTATGACACTAGATGACTCTCGGCCCACGCCGAGGCAGTATTTCAGGAAGTATTTACAGCTCACTGAAAACAATGCCTATTCTCGCATTGTTAGCTAATGTCCAGCATTCAGCAAACAATAAAAATGTAGATTCGGATGTACAGAACGTTTGAAACTTCTTGCATGTTTGTAACGGTATTGTTAAACTGGTACCTTTGGACTGTGATTTGTTTATCCTCCGAGGCAGCCAACTGATGGACCACGAGTACGCAGAAAATCTAGAAACGTAATTTTCTCCCTAAAGTAATTGTTTTTTCTCCCCTTCTTTATTAAAGAGTCGCTAAATGTGTCACAAATCCTATTGTAACGACCCGACTGTTCACATATACGTTTGATTGATCGTTGCCTATTGATTTTGTTTTGATCCTGGTTAGATGATCTCTCGTGTACGGAGTTACGCTCAAAGAGATACATCTCGGATGGATTCTGCACGAGCACCCGGCCCATCACTGAGATGGTCTGCACAGGGGAGTGCGTACCCAGAAGCCTGTTGAACGAGGGCGCCGATATCGTGAAAGTGTGGGGCAGAACCAAGACCAAGGAATGGCGCTGCGTCAACGATGTGGTGAAGCTGCGGCGTGTGCACCTCGTGTGTAACAACGGCGAGACCAGGACTTACAGGATTCGCACCGTCAAGAGTTGTAAATGCAAGCGGTATGACAAGCGGCACAATGATTCGGACCTGGAAAACACTAACGAGAACGCTAACGAGGAGAGGCCCAGCCGCGAAGACAGACGGCGGGACAGAAGGAAGCAGAAAAGACAGAACAGAGAAAGGAGCAACCGGCGCAATGACAGAGAAAAAAGACTCGCCAGCTTCCCAGAAGATAACTGAATCTCGATTGAGACTCTCTCAAACTGGGAGATAATTTGCTGTTCGATATATAAATATATAAATAAGACCCTTTAAAAATGTCGGCCAAGCCGATGATATTACGCCCTGACTGTGGACCATTGCCCCCTTCAAACGGACAGTTGACTGGTTCATCATGATTGGAGTACTGTCTATTGTACTCGACAGCCTTTAACACGCACTTTTCTCTGACTTTTACTCACCCAACAATTTCGGTTTTTATTGTCATTTTTTGATGCCGGGCATTTTTAAATAATGTTCCAAGTCGTACACTGCAGCACACTATTTAGGTATTTTAACGACTAGTACTTCGAAGTACCGTTTGGACCGTTGTGTTTTATGAACACCACCTTGGAAGATCTATACGCTTGGAGGAGCTGCTGACGCATCCTGATGGCCATCACAAGTGCCATGAGCATGGAGACCATACCAGGAAGATCTGCTTGCACATGGGCTTCTTCTCATTGGTAGCCCAAAACGTAACCCTCGATTTGCTTTGATTTCCCAGCCGTACGTCTGCTGTCCTCCCTGACACCATTATGGTCTTTCTAGTACTGATTCCACCATGTGCACTGTGGACCTACTGATTCACATGTAAATAATGCTGTATTTTATTCCCAGCAAACAGCATAGTGTATTCGTGTACAGTTATTTTTAAAGGAAAGAGAAACCCTGGGTCTGACAGAGAACCCGGAGCCGGATTAGTGACGTGTTTTTGTAATGTAACACTGCCATAGAGTTACTGACGAATGATGGTTGTATAATAATTTGTATAGAAAGAGAATAATTACCGAGACAACCGAGCCCCCTTTCAGTTCAGTTCACCTGCGCGTAAGTCGCCAAGTTCACGGCCATAAGTCTTGAGTGACGTCGGTCTTACCTGCGCGTAACTTCATCTTTCACCTGTACAGGAATTTTGGCTCTTTATACCCCAATCTCCAGCTTTATCCTGCATGTATTATTATTATTGCTGTCGGTTAGCAACGTCGCTTGTATAAACGCCAGCCTTCTTCGATGACCATTACTGATTCAACAACCATCTCTCCGCTGGATTGGATACCGGCAAAGCAGTTCGCTAACTGGTGTCACGTCAACCAAGAATGTTCTCTGATAGGACAGCTAGGATTTTGCACTTATCCAAGACTCCTTTTGGATTTTTTAAAATGTCGGTACCTTTTCAATTATCAACAGAACACCAAACGTGCTCCAAGTACCCTGGTGCCCGTTGTATATAATTCTGAACTACTGCCATTTGTATATTTTGTATTTGTCATTTGTTATAACCAGTGATAAGTCAGTCGCCAAGAATGCTAACGATCAGTATTTAAACGAAAAAAAATTATATTTCAAATTCTAATCGATACTGTTTGTCCTTGGTTTTAATTTTTTGCTCAGTTCACTAGCGGTCGGTACATTCTGAAACGGGACTTTACAAGACGTTTTCTTGTGTGATTTTTTGTAGTATTAGATGAAAAAAAAACTCTCAAAGTGGTTATGGGCCTTGGCCTTTTTTCTCCATCCCAAAGATGAGTAGTTTGAACTTAACTTTTGAAAGATTCACCCAAAGTCAGTTTCAGTCTGTTTTCAGACAGGAATCTGTATATGGAATCATCGACAACTTGTTTCTTTATTAATCCACTGGACTGCCTCAAAGAAAAACAAAACCTTGGGATACTTACTGGCACATTTTTCCCCCAAATGAGACACTTCCTCTCGGAGTTTGAGAATAAACGCACAGGAAAATTTCACGTACAGTACATTAAGTTTAAATAAAGCCGAAGTGGTAAATAAACAGTCACATACATTTAAATCATAATGCCATTGAACTGAGTGATTGCAAGATACCGAATGGTAAGGAATTGCTTGAAACTCTACTCCATTGGTTTTGAAACTAAAACAAGCATGTATTATACTGTTATATATATATTTTTTTTATTTATTTTGAATGGCAGTGAATGTGTTTTTGAAATACATGTATTTCGAAAGACCAAATTTAAAGCATTGGTGAAAGTTGACTGGTCCGTACGCTTCCGGAATTTCAGACTTTATTTTAAGATTTTTTTCAGAACAGTATTTTCCAATCCGAATATCATTTTCATATCATGTAAAATTAGTGAAATAATTCCCGTTGTGAATTAAGAAGTGTTGCGTTGTAATGCTTTTTAACACAAACCTTCGTCAACATGGAAATCGACAAAGAAATCGTGATGATTAAAAGAAACCCGCAGAATCCTCTTCAAAAGTGGTGTGGACATTTTCACACAGTTGTCTTCGAATGTTTACATGTTCCAATCAACATGAAAGCTCACAATTGGCTGGGTGCTCTATTTGCCCGGGTATTGATCAAAGCTTGGTTGCCTCCGCTGTGCACTTTGGAAACCTCAACACGGTGCATGTACGGTTCCATTCACAATGCTTTGTGTTGATTTGCGAGAGGTCAAAGGTTATCTCGGGTGGATCAAACTTTGAAATTCCTCGTGTTAAAATTTGACGGCGTTCTATAAAATGACTGGTCGTTTTCCTGTTTGCTGGCTATAGCTGTGCAAACGGGAATTTTCTGGGAACCATCGGAGATGGTGGAGTAAAAGATGTACCTTTTTCGGTTGGTTGAGTTTTTCAACGTGTTTGTAGTTGTATTGTTGTTATGGTTTGGGTACAATGTACAGTGACCGACCTTGGGTGTGTAATCCGTTCACTAAGTGTACTTCGTGTTTACTTGCCCCATGAAGGCTGCAGCATTAGTACAGAGGAGGTCTGATTCGCTCTCAATTCAAAGGAACCCTGACGACAATTAAACAGGAGCTTTTTGAGACACCTTTATTCCAGATGATGAGTTTTATTACTCTGATACACTTTCCTGGGAGTAATTGCGCAGTCGCAGTAGGACAATATTCAGAGTTTTACAACAGTGGATTTATTCTTGAATGACAGTTCGATAACCATCGTTTATATTCTGACCACAGACTTCTATTAGACTGGAGCTATGAAATTTGAAGTCCAAGATTAAATTTACAACAGGTACAAATGTAGGATCACGGTCAGAAAAAGCCTACCTTATTTGTGTCTTTATGGAAGCCCGAGGCAGAACTTAATTCTTTTAAGAACAAGATGAACTTGTTGCCATTTTTGTCCAAATATTATTGATATAGGTGTACCTTCATGTAGATCAAATTTGGAAAACCAAACAGTATTCAATAAGACTATGAAATGTGCTACTTGTCTTTAAATCTACCTTGTACCAGCATAGGTCTTCGCTTCAGTTAACTTATACGTGTGCTCACATGCTCGCATTTTTGTGCTTGCTGTGCACACTAGAAACCACTTTCGTAAACCTTATTACTTTATGCATTGCAGAATGTGATTTTTACCTTGAGACCTCGTGAAAAAAATATGATTTAGATTTCAATTTAATGGAAAATAATCACATTTCATACTGTTTCTGTCTTTTTAGTTGAAACTGGCATCAGGGAGAAATGATCTAGAATTTGCGATCGTAAATATCGTCAGGCCTTTAGGACAGACTCACCAAAAGAAAGGTATTGTAAGTCGTTTTAGTACCCCCAGACTCTTTAGAATTAATCTCACAATTGTACAATGGCATATGTGAGAAAAAAAGAAAAATGCAGTAACTTTGTGTAATCGAACGTCCAGTTGTGGTTTGCCAATCTGTGCGATTACAGTTTATTTGCTTTACTTATGGTAACTGCAAAGTATACATTATTTTCATGTTTGATACCAACTTCTTCCAATATTTAATTTTGCAATTTTTATATCAATTGTAACCATACGATGAACATTTTGTATGCCTAGGGTATCATTGGTTCAACGTTTGAATGAAGAACCCTTTTGTACTTAATTTGTAGACCTAAGGAAAAATTTAACTAAATATCGAAAAGTACTTAAATTATATAAAAACGGTAACGTTTTTTCTTGAAAACATTCTTGTAGTTGGTGCTCCGTCTTTTGCTTGTGCTTGTAAATTTGTGCCGAGCCATTTAGTTCCTTTGAGAGCTGTGTCTGCATTTAATCATTTAGTAGAGATATCACTGTAAAACAAAAGCTGCAAACGTGACCAGGAAATTTAGGCGAAGTCTCGTATAAGTTCCCTGTCATATGAAACTTACTTGGCTTTCTGGACTGGTCAGTTGTGGACACCAACCTTCTCACCATACTTATACGTTCTCAGCACATACATGCGCACTGTGGTCATGGGGACTTTTTCTTCCAGAAATGCCTGCCACCCTTATGTACTTACAGGAGGGAAAACGAATCTACGAAACTTGTAATAAACTCAGGCATACATGGAAAAACTGCACGGTGTACATGTACTTGCATTTGGACGTGCTCAAACCACAGTGGTTGAAATTACCATCGTACGATATTATACACAAATCTAAAGTTTTACATGATTTGTGTATTGTACCTGGGAGGTGGCTTAGAATACGTGTGGCTGTGTTATGATCGCGGCAAGGATGGATGCACAGTAAGAATATCAATTACCAGATCGTGTGTTTGGTGATCGTTAAAAAACCTTGAGGTGTGAAACACCGTCGGCACGCCCCTTCAGAAAAGCATCCGTTGATACTCGTTTCGTCACAACATCATCGACTCTTTAAACATCTCCCCATCCTCTTCTTTCTCACTAGGATGATTACCCTAGGTGAGAAAAGTGGGTAGATGAGAGAGCGAGTGACGGGTTGATACTTGTAAATTAAGCTTCGCCTCCGGCAACAAGTTATAAAGATTTTTTATTCTTTGAGCACTGGTCTCTTGTTCGCTCACGTCTCCATGCTACTGAGGTATCGATTGCGTCCCCGTGTATCGATGCACGAGTGCGGTACAGGTGAGCCAAGAACAGCTTGGTCTTATTGTCCGATGGGCATCGGTGAGGCCCCATTACACACAAAGCGGCTAATTTCGCCCCTTCATGCTACTATCAATTTTTTCGACGGCACAGATGGCGTTCCCATCGATTTTTTTCGCCGTTGATTCTGTGGACATAAGCTTGGGGCAAATTCAACATAGTGCCTGAAGGAACCGTTGACATTGCTTTTTGGGCACAAAGTATGAACAAAATGAAGCTAAATATACAGGGAATTTGGAAAATGTTATATTTACATATGGTATAATACATACCCCTTGCGTATTTGGTCAAGTAAACAGTCATTTTGGAACACTTTAGATTCCCGAGAGTTTTAATGCAGGTAAGTTTACTGTGGAATCGTTCGTCAAGCGCATGTCATTGATCATGAGCTTTTAAGTTGTGACGTTACACCCTCCCAAACTGGAATAAATACTCAAAATGCCTCTCATGCAGATTCCCCGTGATTAAAAAAGTAAGAAGACTCAAAATTGGGAATTATTGCTGCGGTCAAATCCAATTAGCTCATTGAAATTGTCTAGGAAAATCTGTCTTGGATAATTACATGAATAGAAAGATCTTGTTGTCTTTGGCCTCTCAAATATTGAAGTGTTTGAACAGTAGGGAAAAAAGATCGAAGTTTGGTTCTGCTCAATTGAATTATAATGCGCCATTTCGTTTGGGTAACCTTTCCCCATTACATTTGTCTGGATACTTCCTGACATCAGTGACTACAGACCATCATGGTAGTTGCCTAATAAGATGTTTCTATACATCGACCGATAGTTATTTTTATTTTTCCAGAGAATGTTGTTTGCTTTACACCTCAAGTTTTGTGGTTTCTCCCTAAAGTCTTCCACTGTGCAGGCTTCATGGAGACACTGGAGCGCGCATTGAATCTTACCAAACCTCATCCCGTGTGCTCCTTTTCTTGCCTCCCAAGTCACCTTGTTTCCCCACAGAGCAGCGGCCATTGTTTCCCGGGGTGGCTTCGGGCGCCGACCTTGAATTGTCGCTGATGGAATGTAGACTAGATTTTTAATGGACTAAACTGCGCTTCCTCCTGCGTGAAACACGGCTTAAGCTTGCCCGAAGTACATGTATTTCCGAGACGGTGCGGCTTTCTACTTGTAAGCAGTGTGGAAAGACTGCTTGATGCAGTCTGTATTTAGCTTCAACTGTAGCTTTCATGGTACCGAAAGTAGCTGGTGGATCAAATCGTTGGTATTGCCGGCGATCCAAAGTAGATGGGCCCATGTCTCACCTGTAAATATTTGGTAGAGCTGACGATTATAAAGCTTGACCATCCCCAATTTTTAAAGTATATTTTTAGTGATATCATATATCAAAGTTGCTGCTCCCTTTTATAATAATTCCTTGTTGATTGCAGCAGAATGCACCTTAAATCATCTAATGTTTTCAAAATGTTCTCATAGAGCAAGGTCCTTATTGAATGCTGATCCTACTTGTTTTCAATGTTAGTGCCCCCGTCAAATACAATTATAATCAGCAGATATGTTTCTATGCATTGTAGAGAGAAGGATTGGTGTGGTGTGATGGTAAACGAGGGACGACAAGAGTATGTCTCCCACAAAAGGGTTTCAGAGTTTTGTCACTCTCATAAAGGTGTGAAATAATATAGACTTATTTCAAGTTATCAGAAGGGTTTAAATGAGTCCCGGACCCAAACTTTCGAACATTTTTCATAGGCTAATCCTTCAGAGAAAATAGGTGAGTCCATTTAGAGCAAGTGTCTACAGAAATGAAGTTATGGATTTTTTGTGTTTGCCCTGCCACTTTCAGAACCACGCTAGCACAAACTGAGTAAAGATGCATCTGAAACTGCGGCTTAAAACACCACTGCTTGCAGTGTCAGAAATTTGCAGAGGACAGCATAACTCGTAAGTGTAACCAGGCTTCGCACGCTTGTTTTTACTTATTGTTAGTTCACCACTGAAAAACAAGTGCTTCGGTAAATGGTCAAGCCCAAACGTGAGCATTGCTGTTCGATTTTGAAATCACTGTATGCACCTACAGCTTCTAAAATGGTCCTGCTCAAAAAAATTGCTCATCGCACCACTGAGTTCCGGCAGTTTGTTCAGCGACGTGTCTTGCTGTTTTAGTCTGTCGCTTGCCGTGTGGTGAGCCTTTCAGCATTTGCCATAAAATATTCCAAAGCAAATCCTGGCCAGAACAGGGAGACTAAAGCCCTCATTCAACCTCCAAATCCAATCTTGAATGTATGATTGACGGTTGGGTCTCCACTGGCTGTGACGACACACTACGGCTTTTGTCTGGCTCCCCATTTCATAATTTCATGGAGTTTCTTTTTCCCTTTTAAGAACGTGGTGTCAGAGGTCACTGCGAGCTTTTGAGGGAAGGCATTAGATATTCCCCCTCTTTTTCGCTCAACGAATCCAATTCTACTGTTCCTGTGTATAGACGCTTTGCCATATGGCTTAGGGGCCCAGAGCGTTTTCACTGAAGTACCTGTAGCACACAAAAGGAACTTGGTTCCAGTAACAACCGCTGTGGAACGTATTTGTGAGAACTTTACTCGTGGCCACGTTCAAGTTTGATAGGAGTCTGGGAAAATATGCTTCAGACTCCAGATGGACCAAATCGAAAACTAGCAAACAGTAAGATAACCTGGAATTTCGAAGCTCCGTCTTCAGTATTAAACAGCATGTTGTTTGCTGGTATTTTCCTCTTTTAAAGATATGTACCAGAGACGAATGCTAACAATGATCATTATATTATGCTTTCTGAATGACGCTTGCCAATTTTGTTACTGTCCAGCAACTTTTTCTACTTCTAGTTATTTCAACAATCGTAACTTTACTCCACAGTATCACACTAGTGTATACTTTTGTACACATTGTCATGTTGCGCATGAGAGGTTTTGTGAGCTTACAAATCACAATGCCCACGAGTACAATGTATCTGAATACATCATAAAAGGTTTCTTCTTGACTAAAAGTTTTCCATTTCCCATGTCGTGTAAATCCAACCATGTAAATCTGCCATGCAAGTATTTTTGAGTAGGATAGTGTAATACACGGACACAGCTTGGACGGGAAGCACAACATCGTAATTATGCATGTGTATCAAAATGAACTGCACACTTACGCCAGCGCACGGAAAGGGGAAATTCTTTGTTGTCAAGGCGATGAAACAATAATTTTTTTCCGGTTCGATGCTACTGCAGTCAGAAAGGATTTCATGATTCTGTTGACTTTTTCAAAATAGGGTATAACGGGCCGTTGTTTTTAGCACAGTTGGGTCTATTTTGGCATGTACAAGCAGCCATGCAGGACCCCACAAAACCACAAGCATCCAGCTCATGTTGTTAGAGCTAGGATAGTCCTGGAATTTCAAGTCACAATCATATCAATTTTTCACAGACCTCTAAATGTAAAGCAAATTAAATCTGTGCAATGGCCTCTCTCTCTTTTAAATATTTTGAACTTATTTCACGGCAGGACAGAAAATTGTCATCAGCAGGGAACAGGAGTGTTAAATTCTAAACTTACTGGCACTTGGTTTCGATAAGAGTTTATTTAATTATTCACTCAATAGGCCTAATAGTTAATACTTTATACTTACTTCAACATTCAAGCAGTTGAGGTAGGGAATAAATTAACTGACTACTCATCAGAGGGCTTAGTATAGATGTTACAGACGAGAGGTTACATCCAAAATGAACTCGTCAATTTACTTTCATCAGAACATTATATATTTATATATACATATAAGTGGGTTGTATACCACCCTTTAGTTGCAGGATAAACGGTCTTTTATGGTGTTCTTTTGCTGAACAAGAGGATGGTCTTAGTATTCACTTTTTGATTTGGTTGTATTTGACAAGTAGAGACAGGATATTGGGTTATTTAAGGTCTCAATATCTTAAAGGCTTTAGAATTTTTGTTTGTCATTGAACGGTTGACTTTGCCATGGAAGGACCATCAAATTGGAGTCACGCATCTGCCGCTTAGATACAATGAATGAAGAGAAAAAGAGAAAGCTTGACACATCGAAATTTGTGGGCGTGTAGTGTTGCAGAAGGACGAAAGCGTCATATACTCCTCAATCACGCAAGACACGGAGTAGCTTCAATATGGAGCAAATTCAGTCTCAAGGGATCTGTCCATGTAATCCCTGGTTTGTAAAATGGCAGGTCCCCCACGCGATAGGGGAACAAGGGAAGAATGGAAACACTGCACAACTTGTTAACTCCAAGGCATTTCACGCATTATTCCCGCATTATCCTAGGCCAAACTACTTGGTCCTGTTGCCCATACTCTGCACCTTATCCTTTATGTCCCTTTTCACCACCGGAGTCACTCTTCTTTGCAACTGTTCCGGAAACGGAAAACGAATCCCTTGTGAGCGGCCGGCCCTGCATAATGGGATGGACAGCGAGGACAAGGGCTTGCAATTGTTCCTTGTTGCACGGTTGAGATTTGGGCTGATGACACTCCAAACATTTTTCACGCTCAGTTGCGAGAGATCAAGAAATCTTACATTCAAGACAGAGGAGTTCGACGACAACAACCATCACCAATACACGTTTTCTTTAGAAGCCAGATCGACGAAACCTGCCAATTCAAATAGAGTAACTGATTTACAAAAAGAGTGACTGGAAATATCAAATCTTCAAACCCGATGATTTTTAAGGTTTTATGTGTGAACTAAACATTAACACGCATCTTTTTGGAAGCCGTAAAAGATTATGGTTTTTAAGAGAGCAATTGGTGTTAATCACTGGTACCACTCTATTTCTACAGCAATTCTCCTGTACTGACAACCTTACATGTTAGGAAACGTTGACAAATCGAAGCTTTGCAATTATACTGAATTTTGCGTCTCAAGGTTGTTACGGGCAGTAAGTGAACGTCCAGGTGCTGTATGTTTGAACATACTTGTGGTCTTCATGGCTGATTTACGCTTCGCAGAATGTTTTATGAGTTAATATGTTTGGATCGATCTAAGAGGTTAGTGTTGAGGAACCAACGTCACATTGGTGATGATTTCTGACGAGTCATTTTATCCAAAGGAATGATGTGCTTGATCGGCACACTGAACGTTTAAAATTATCTTATACAATGGACTTTCATTCTTTGGTTTCATTACGTATGTATCTAAATGGAGCTTTCACAATTCCAATGAAACACTAACAGTTATATCCATTTAAACTTCATAGATCCTACTAGCAAATTATAAATTTCATTTGTTGCTTTAAGAAACATTTTAAAACAATGAATATTGAGCTTGATGGTAACAGATACGGTTGTAAGTTTGACCACTAATAGAATTTCTCATTTCCATTCACACATGCAAGACTGGATATAAAAATCCGCAACAAAGTGCATGTGTTATTATTTCTGATAATAAAACGTGGGAATCTTCCAAGTGTTCATACAGCACTTAACCTCGTGAGATCAGGAGGAAACTTTAGTGCAAAGATATGTTGGATCCTCAGGCCATACGCTAATTTTGGTTGGGGAGGGTGTCGAACCTAGGTCACAGGTTTGAGAGGTGCAGTAAAAGTACCTGTTCACCTAACTTTGCTTACTTGATGCTCTGCGGCACCAACATCTAGTCACAAATCAACTGCCACTATTAAAGCGGGAGGAAAGGCTCTTGGCTTTAAGATTTCTAACCATTCAATGTACACCTAAGCTGATTTTTCAGTATTTGAACGTTTGTAAGGCTGGGGACTTGTGGCGAGGCTAGGTACTTGTAAATTCCGATTAATGGGTCTGGGGTTCGAGTCCACCTGCTGGTTTACATGCTATGTCCTGCAGGAGTAAAAGCATGATGGGGGTAAAGGCTGAATCGAGTAAAAATTTCAAAAGCATTGGCAAGCATTAGAGTTTCACTTGGTTGTGATGGCAGTTTTTGTTTCACATAACAGTAAGTAGTCATTAAAATTTCAAATAAGCGTAAATCCAGTAGAAATCAGAAAGTGCGTTTACAAGGACTGAAACATAGAACTAGAAGCACCACGACCTGTCACATTACAGAAATATAAACCGAACTTCATAAAATTTGAAGATTTGTTCAGTTACGGTTCCAATGCATAAACATGACACTGATAAATATAGTAACGTCTTTTCTTATAATGCGTACAACGACCAATCATGGTAAAAATTAGTGGCACATACAAATTAATAACGTGTTAATGCACCGCAGAGTCAAATAACTTGTATTGTGTGCTGAAGCCGCGATCACGTCTGCACTTCTATTGTCCAGACTAATCTACAATCCATGGCATAAGGTCTGTATAGCTCCAGGCTGAGATCACTTATTCCAGCACTAAAGTCACGGCCTCGCAGCTACAACTGTTCTCTGAACTATAACCCTCTTTTCACAATCCAAAATCTGGCCCTTGGGCCCCCACACAGAGTGACCCTTTCCCAACACCGCGCGCTGTACCCGGAGGATTTTTTTGGGTCACCCCTTGGCTTGCCGCGCGCGCAGCCGCGTTGGTGGGTAAGAAAAAAAGTTGCCCAGGTAAAAGTCACACGAGTACTGGGATTTTTCCAACAAAGGGACACTGAATTCCATTAGGCCCTTCTGTTTGCCGGCTATTGAAATTTAGATACTGTGACGGGTCACACAGAGTGCAAAGAGAAAGAAATGCCATTTACTTTCGGTCTCTATAGTTGCGGTTTCCCGATAAAGCCACTCGGTACTAGGATTTATGCTATATTGTACATGTACGTCTTGCAGACGTCATGGTGTGGTTTCGTTTTCAATTGTAGGATTTCATTTTGAGGGCGCTGTTACTGCATGCCTTTTACTAGGCTTTTAAAGTTAAAACGACGATAGTTGTTATTTTCTCTTGCCATTCATTGACGTTGAGTTTTCAAAAGGGTTCTTTCTGTTTCCTTTTTTTTCGAGAGACGCGGAATATCTCCCAGGTAGAGCACCTGAGAGAATGGCACAAGGCCAAAAGCCCAATCCAAAAATAGTGGGAATATTCCGGTCACTTTGAATTGTGGTGATTCGCAACAGCTGGTAAGGCTCGCAATAGCAAAACGTAATGACCTTACAATATTTATAAAAAATATTCCAGCCTCTTATTACATAAACTGCTATACCAGCCACTGACAGTTTAATGCTTAAAATGTCAATCAGGCCCTTGCAGAGGAGACTATGATTTGTGTGCATGTTCTATTCTATCCTGCAAACCTTCTCGTCTTTCTTTTTTTCAGGCGTAAGCATAACCTTTCAGTCATACACGTTGCTCAAACGTCCAAATACAAGTCTAATGTGGGGCTAAGTAGTAACTAAATTTTGTTGACAAAACGCTATAGACCTTTGGCCGAGTGGACCACTATTCCAGTTGGAGTTGACTAGGGTGGGAAAATATAAACATGTCAATGAATGGTGAACCAACCTGTCTTTATGCAGGGAGAATGTGGCACGTAAAGACCGTGACACGGACAACTTAATTACACCGTATGCTTGTCCTTTTTTCTCTTTGAAAAGTGAAGCTCACGGCTTATCACGAAACTAGCATGAGTTATAGAATTCCTTGTACCTGGCAATAGAAAGTCCACTTTATTCACTTGGAATCTACCGTAATTTTACTTTCTTGTTGAAAACATCTCGTTCCCATCCGTTTTACATTTTTTTTCTGTTTATGAAATTCCCAGTTGTTACCAGATTACTACAACCGAGTTATTGTTTGGTGCGAATATAAACAGAAATGTGTCAAAACCGTATCGCCAGGAAACTGACATTAAAACTGGCTCCATCGAAACAACTGTAATCTGTGTTAAGACTTTAACCGCCACAAACTTAACAGCGAGGCGAGACGAGCTAAGTGGTTGTCCTTAGAAATAACACAAAACCTGGAAAAGGACTAAGTTTCATTGGTTTCATTTGACATGACAATGTTTAGGTTGCATGTTCTGTAACTGTTGATGTTGTTTTGTTTTAATGGCGCTTTCAGCTACCGGTACTCAGGTTATTTGCGCCAGTAACTTTACGTTTATTCTTAACCTTTATTAATCAGCATCACATTGCAGGGTTGCCAAGAAGATCCAATTTAGAGGCAAGAGGAAATCGGTGTACCAGGAGAAAACCTGCGAGAGCGAGTATGGACTTGAAAACCAAATGCACCTAAAGCCTGGGCCAAGCCGGGACTCGAACCCGGGCCTCATTGGTGCAAAGCGAGGAAAGAACCGCTACGCTAACCCGTTCACCCGCGTTCTGTAATTTGGCACGCTCCAAGTATATATTAAAGACGTGTGCTGTCCATCTCGAACGTTACCGATATATCAGGAATGCCGTTCATCTGCCACTTAACATTATATATCCTTTAGAATGATCGCAACCAACGGAAATTCCCTTTCCATCCAAAAACATGGTTTTAACGAAGTTGCCGGACCCCCACCGCACCTGCATTGCATAGAAGGTTGTGAATGATGAGGTTAAGATCGCTGCAACCATCTGTGCTACAACATGCTAAGGAGAAGGCTATCTCAAAGTCTGAATGAAGTCCGGTACTTAGAGAAGTCAGTTGGGTGTTTTGTTGTTTATTCGTGTTTCCTTTTTTTTCCTTCTTTTTTTGCAGTTATGTCGTAAAAGATTAGGATGTCGTAAAAAACCGATCAAGATAATGTACTAGTTCCTTTAAGAAATAAAACCAAAGCAACATTAATAAGTGGTAAAAATGTTGTATTTCTAATCAGAGAAGGAAGCCTAGTACCATGCTCCGATTACTTTAAAGTTTAGATTATATGGCCTTGTCAGCGTGTATGATCGCAAACAATAAGCACCTTGGTTGGATACAGCCATTTAGACTTCATATTTTTTTCCTTGATCAGACCTTTGTGGTTACTTCAAACATACAAATTGTCAAAATGGTTTCTATACACTTAGAGAGTTTGATAGAGCTTTGGGGTAAGAAATATGATTGACTCATTTGGTTTCAAAATGCTCTCAACTGTTTCTCAGAAGCAAGATCGTCCACTTGGTGTTTTCACTGTTTCCGCTTAATGGAGAAGATCAATTTTTCTTGGAACACATTTTGATCCGCCAATCTTTTGCTTTATTCGTCGTGTGTGGTTTGTTTGCCCTATCTTTTTATTTGTTAAGAATATCATTTACAAAAGTGTTCATTTACCACAGACAATAACCCAAGCTTTAGTAGTACGTTTTAAAAGAGGCCTTAGAAGAAATCGTTAAATTCTCTTGATCTGACACTGAGTAAAATCATGGTTAAATTTCCGAAGAGAGGAAAAAGACCAGCTTTCAATCTGTCACTCTTTTGTGCTGCATTTCGCCGAGATCGAAGGCTGCCGAACTCGTTCAAAGGATTGGATGAAAAAGAGGGACCATCTGTCAAATTTATCTATACAGCAAATATTGGCATTCAAACCACGGCTTTCCCGAAAAGCTTTTTGTTTGGTGCACACTTTATTGTCCACAGCCTCAGGATTGTGAGTTCCTTAAGAATCCGATTACATTGCCAATGAATCATAGGTTGCATGTAAAACTTAAATAATACAATACTGGCCTGATAGCCGTTGCATGTTTTGAAACCTGTGCGTTAAAGGGAGAATCGTTTTTACGATTACCTGATGTTTCGCAGGAGTTTCTGTAAAATGGCAAATTTGTAGAAGGAGACTTTGTTAATTATTACCTAAATGTATGCCTGCGCAAAGAGCACACTCAACAGCTCATTATTTATGCTGATCATATTCGGGCATTTTGTGGGATCGATATCTAAGTATCGACAAGCCTGATGGTTTAAAATAGGTGAAACACTTTGACAACTTAATTAGGGTGGCTTTTTCATAATAATGATAACGTTAATGTTCCTGATTTTTTATTTTTCAGTTCGGGATTTAAAATGAAAATTCTTTATCTTTTGCAAAATCGCATTTAACGTTCAGTTTCGTACAGGAAAACTCTCCTTTCAAATCAACCTTCAAATCAAAGTGTTCCTTTTTTGCAGTAATAGAAACCATGGTCAACTATCCGTTAAAACTCGGGAAATTCATCAAACACAACTCCTCTAGTGGATAAGTCTGGAGGTAAACCCCCTCTTCTCTTTTCTGATCTCTTCAGGTTATGTGTAACCAATCTAGTTTATTGTTAAGATTGAATTTTTTTCTTGTTGACTTTCTCCTCCTACCAATGCCACCCGTCGATTTTACATTTAAGACTCCCTTCAAGTTAATCACACACCTAATTATTGACCTTTAAACCTGCACAATCTGAGGAGTATGAGGCGCTATAATGGAAAGGTTAGCCAAGCACCACCACCACCACCTCCTGACCCACTGTTTGAGACACCACCATTTTTTTATTCATAGATCCATGTTTAACCCATCTTCCATCGGTATATCGAAGATCCGGTTTTTTTCACGATTGGCCCATCATACTAACCTATCGAGGGTTTGTTGGTTTACCAACAGTGACCATTTTGACGACCCTGGATCCATGAGTCATCCGCGAGAGAGAGAGAGAAAAGGGGTCCCTGGATGGATCCTTTGTTCAGCTGTCACCACCCTATCAAAAATTCATAACCCATCGCTGGGCTCGCTTCAAGTTTACAAAGAAGCGAGCTGAGCGCGCGCCAGAGCTGTACTGCAGACTTCGGATATATTGAACGCTTTGGGCTTGTGTTTGCCACGTGGTGCGCGCGTCGAACACAATGTTAGCAGCCTGTTATTTTTAAGCTATACATGTAAATGATTTGTGGGGTTTACAGAATATCATTGTTGAAAGATACTGAAACTGTTCGAACCGACAGCCGATTCTGACCACTCTCAATGTTCATTGGTTTCATCAATTTTTGAAGACCACATAAATCGAGACAAATTCCTGTTTGGTAAGCATTACCGGTTCCTCAAGTATTCATGTATTACTGAAATTTAAAAATATTGGCGGATGAAAGACTCACAGTGTCCTCAACCAGCTGGCATCATTCAACAGCTGCTTTCCACTTTTCTAGAGCATAAGGTTCCCAAGCGTAGAACCTTGTGAACAAATTACATGCTTTGCTGACTTGTCATGTTAGGACTCAGGTCTCAGGAATATTAACAAGTCTTTTTCCGGGAGTTTTGCCAATCTCCTCTTGATTCCATGTGAGAGCTCACAACGAGAATATTTGCTGAGTTCCTGCTACAAATTATGAAGCTCCTGACAATGATTTCTGTCGTCAAAGCTCCATCGTATGTGTGAGATTGCCATTTGAAAAGGCTTGTGACTACATCTGGACGAGTTCCAAGCTATACATTCATGGATTCCCGCGCTTGAAACCGCATGCCCTGTTTAGTTAAGAATGCTCAAATCGACGATACGATAATGCTAAGAGCAAACCTCGACTTAAGTCGATGGACAGGCTACTACTGTTTGATTTCGAACACTTCCAGTTGCGCATACTTTACGGGCATTATTTTTGAAATAGAATGGATTTTTTCAATCTCCAAGTTGAGTGAAGTTGGACTGCACCCATGTGGTTGAAAGACAAAGTCTCTACTTACAAATTCAACTTAATTCCCATGTAGTACACAGTGCTATCGATCAGGCATGGAAAGGATTCCCAATAAATCGATTAAGCCGATAGGGGTCGACTTTCTTGGTTCAATGTTTGTCAACAAGGTACATGTAGTGTAAGGGGTCGTATCCCCCAAAATGTTATTTTCGTTGCAGTACCAGCAAGCCTCCGAGGAAGAAATGAATTTACGATCTGTTGTTGATGAAGTCAAGGCTCATACAAATAAAAGCGGAATATCTGAACAATTTCTTCAACAATCATGAATGAAATGAATTGCAACGCCGGTGAAAATGTTCAATGAAGGCCTCAAAGGAAATTCATTACCCAAAATATGTATTTTGAAAAAGCTTATGTTGCTGAAACCAATGGCGTACATGGATCAATGCCCCCCTCACTTCTTAAATCCTGACGCATTGAAGTATGCTGGCCGTTTCCTCAGCTTCACTCGTACTTCCAGTCCACCAACCGTATCCTGCTACGTGTTCTCAATCCACGGACTCCAAATAAACATTAATCTGTATGATTTTACAGATTTCTAGCAACTTTGTTTAAAAATGATAATGATAATAATTAATAGGAGGTGCAAGAGGAATCTGCTTCACTTAGAGTTTCATTGTTTTACACTACGTTTGGAATTCTTAAAGTCTTATCCTCGAAGATGAACATGGTAATCCTAACAGACTGATACTTTTCCAAACATATGAAAATAGTAAATGGGTATTTTAGCGCCATGCAGGATTCGTTGGCTTAGTGATTGTGGGATGGGTATACGAGTGCCAAGTGAGGCCCTTTCCAAATATACTTCAACTCCTTGAAGCTGCCAGCTTGTGGCTTCATACACTTCCCATAGAAATGTGTCGTTTTAAGCCGTAGCCGAGTAATTTGGACGCGGGCTATGTTTGAATCGGCTTGACTGAGTGTAAGCCTTAATGGGTGGATGCTGTTTGGTTGGTCGAGTGGTGGATTGGATGGGTGGGTGGCTGAAGAGGAAAGGCAGTACAGTGAGAAAGATTTGTGGGTTACAGTTGTGTTTTGAATCAGTGATTGCATGGTGGTGAATTATCTGCATATGACCGTCTGTCAAGGTTGGAATGCCGCAAAGAATAGGAAGTGGAAGGACTGATGGGATACATACGTGATTTGGAAACGGAACTATGTGGTGAAAGAGTGTGTATGACACTTCCCAGAAATAAATACTATTACAAGCCGATTTCAATTTCATGTATGGAAACAAAGACATTATAGCGTATGCGAATTTTTAACGGGTGGTTCATACTCGGCGAGGAACGCGAAATTGTGACGTCAGATCAAAATATCTGCCTTGCGGCGAATTCGCAAAGTTGAACACATTTCAACTTGGGCGAAACTTCACTGCAATTTTTTCGTGACTTCAGATTCGCTTCGCTTTCGCCTGAAGTATCAGCCTGTACCGGTACTAAAATCGAAAAAAATGAAACAGTCGATAGCTATGAGGTGAACATCGTGCGGCAGGTGCACCGAATGGCTTGCAGGGAACACTCCTATACAATGGTCTGATTGTCATCGACTGCAGCTGACCCATTTACCAAGTTCGATCGCGCCTCCGTTTTTTAACACTTTATGACATACCTGACGCATCTAGCCAACCAACCACGCAGTTGATCGATCAACCAACCGATTAATTAACTAACGATTAATCAACCTATTTCACCCATCGTACCCACAAACAAGCCAGCGAGCGGACCAATGAACAAGCAAACAACCCAACAAACTAACTAACTATCAATCAGTCAAAACGGAGTGAGCACTTACATCTTGACTAAAAGTATGCTTGTTATTGACACAGCCGTATACGATCTATACTAATCAACCCAGTCAACTTGTGACAACCACAAATCTTTTTTCCCGTAACTGATCGTAATTATCTAACTGCCGTGTTTGTTAACCAGTTGCTAGATATAGATACCTAGCCCGGTCTGCATAAAAGAGGTTACCGTCACTTCATGCACATACCTTAATTCAGAACTATCGTTCTAAATGGACAGAAGAAAGGTTGAGTTAGCAGAAATTTACTTGTTATCAGCGTTTTTGTCCTACTTATTCATCGACTCAACTGTGCTAAAGTATATGCGGTTCTATTTTTGTAGTAGCACGCATTGCGCATTAGATCAAAGGTCTTTTTTATTTTTGCCGGCAAAATGTTTTGAGGACGCTTTAGTTATTTTTGTGATGGTCGTTTTTCGCCATTAAAGGGCCTATACGACATGACTGTTATCCAGGAATTTTGTGCCGCTTTCTCCTGTCCTATATGAGTACTGTTGGAATCCCTTTTTGGTTGGTCTGATTTTCAAAAATGAACTTTTTAAAAATGCAAATATTTCATACTTTTGTTTAAAATGAGAAGCAAGCCGTCACTGATGTCGCTAGAGTAAGACACGGTTCGTTTTAGTTTTTGTTTAATTTAAATGTACTTACTGATAAACAGAGTTGTGACGAGTCACTAACTTTTGTGACTCGAGTCGAGTCACAGTGAGTCGAGTTAAGTAGTTAACTCCAGTTAATTTGAGTCACAAGAAATTCAATTTAACAACTAAACAAAGGGGAAAAGGTATTTCTGGGCCTTTTTATTCACATCTGGGCTACTACATTTAGTGACATTACACCTCATGGAAATTAAACGGGTGCCAGTGATTGCCATTCAATAAAGGTGGCAAACTTTAATCCATGAAAACCTCTTGAGTACACAGACCCCTATGCTTCACGAGCCCATAGTTTGGAGGAAAATCAAGTTGCACAATACGTGTCTGCAAATCGGCCCCGATGTGGGTATGAATTTAGTCGGTGCTCCGCCGAGAGCCTACCGCAATAAGAAATCGGTTCTGGGGTAGCATCACATGATACAGAATTCACAAGGTGGAGTCCATGACATGATGTATGTCTGTTGTACCACGGAGAAAGGACCACAGACGTAGACGAACGCTATTTAGGGTACAAGGTCCAATTTCACGATGCTGCTTACCGTTAAGCAATTTTTTTGCTAACTATAGCACAAACATTTGTTTGACTGTCCTTAGAAAAAAATTGCATGGGCATGCGTAGAGATTTCCACTGTTACTTTTCCTCCGAAATTAGCGTTGCTTTTGCTGTGCTAACGACTTGTGGTCTCTATGAATGAGTGGAGTCTCAGCGTAAAATCTTGTGGTAAGCAGTGCAGCAAAATCGGCCCATACAGTGCATGCACAGCATATACGCATTGGCGACGTGACGCGAACACGATAAACTGGCACCCGCAATTGCAAAAAAGCTGTTTTCTTATTGGGACTCGAGTCTTATAAGCTTTCACTCGAGTTCAGTATTTTGATAAAGGACTCGAGCCGAGGCGAATTTTTGCTTGTAGTCACTCGAGTCAAGTTGTCAGATATTGTGGCTTGAGTCGATTCATTGATCAACTAGAGCCAGTACAACTCTGCTGATAATATTTATAAAAATGCTTCATTAATTTGGCCTGCTGTCCTGCATTAAAACAAACCAAAACCATCTTAAGAAAACGAGATTTAAGACCTATTGTAACCTTAAAGTGTTTTCCAATGAATGACATCACATTTCTGCATTCGAATACGCAAATATGCATTGCATGAAAATATAAAAGAGACTAAAATGTCATTAAAAATGTTGCAATGAATACTTAAAATAAGATGAAGTTTGGCATAAAGGTCCATTTACAGTGAGTGCATTGCAATTGCGCAGGCCCTTTTTGTACTTGTTGGACTTAGCCTGCATGGTAATAAGCCATTTGCGAGTTACATTTGAATAAAATCTGGTACACTGAGTTATCTGATTGCACATAAACATAACGATTTGAATTTCCCCAGACTAAAGACACTGTTGCTATACCTCGTGACTCGGGGCGAGCTCTCGCATAGCGACCACCATCTCTGGGATGGACTGGTTCCTTTGCGCACTTCTTATCCATTGAGAACAGCGTATTGTTGCAAGGCGTCTCTTATCATGCTTATGTAACTAAGCAAAAGCTTGCCCCAAATCACCAGGTATAGCAACAGTAGTTCTATGGAGAATTCAAGTTGTTATGTTCATGTGAATTAAAACAACTCAGTGTACTAGATTTTGGTCAAAGTTAATTCGCAAAAGGTTTATTAATACAGAAAGTTTTGAGCTTCCGTGCGGCTAGCAATTTACTTAAATGCAAAAATTTATAAAATAATTAAGTCAATATTTGACCATGAGAAATTTTCATTATTAAACAATTGTCAAATGAAATCCAACATTTAAACAATTGTCAAATGAAGTCAAGCATTTGGGACTTTTTCTTGTTAAAGTAGTTTTTTGTAACTGTCTAAATGCTACTTTCTTTGATGTGCTGATTGACATTAATAAAATGAAATACATTTAATCGAAGTTATCATTTGTAAAAGTAAGGGCATTTTAAACAATCAAACAAACCAAAACCAATTTTTGTTTCCTTTCAACCTTGCACACGCGTGCAGGCTTCAGAACAACTTAATTTTTGTCGTTGCTATAAACAGATAATCTGACCATTACTGTTCGGTTTTTGTTATGGCTTTCAAATGAAAACCGTGTTGGGCCTGGTAAAAATTGCTAAAAACAATGTGTTTTTGAAATGCTGAACAGAGTTTCGATGAAGCCAAAAGAAGCACTGGTTTTGAAAACCTTTGCGTGTTGTATGAAGATCGTGCTGGTTATGGCCTTTTTATTAAAAATTAATCATACGTATGCGCACTGAATCGCATTTCAATTCGCTTTCGTTCTCAATAATTTTTTTTTACTAACAAGCTGTTAGAGTGTCTGGCTTTTCGCCAAGGCAAAAATTCACACCTGTACCTGCGCCAACTGCTTTTTTTTGTCCCAGCTTGGCCAGCGAGCTTTTCACACGGCGTGATACCCCCCCACACACACACACCCACGCTTGAGTTCACGTCCACTACACGACTAAGTTCATTCATCACCTGAAGCGCCAAATCTCACGCCATTTATTGTACGCCTGAACCGTTACTGCGCATTTTTTTAAATCCCCTTTCCGCGTTTTAAGTTGCTTCTCTCCTCCTTTTACGGTGAGGATAATTGTTGAAGATTCGTGTCATAGTTCACGACCTACTTGCTGCCACAAGCCCTGCACGCTACGTTAGACTCACTAATTCTGCTGTCGCTCAGATATTCTTGTGTTGTTATCGCAACGACCTGTGATTGAACTGGCACTTTAATTCATATAAAAAGTCAGGGACCAATCCAGGGTAGTGACTCCCCGCAAAGTTTGATAAGTCGAACTTTAATTGAGTTCTATTCTATTTACAGTTGATTTTAATCCTGTTCGCTTACATAGTTGACATACACGAGTAGAGTTAACAAGAACACCGCAATAAAGTAATTAAAAAATAAAAGACGTTTTAGTACATTTCGAAAAAGTCCTACGCTGGATATTCCGAAAAAAATTTGTTAAGAAATTTGTGATACCCAATACTTGATAGGCAGTGACAGGATTTACCATGTTTTTGGGGTGGTGTGTGTCCCTTCTTGACAACCCAAAACTGATTAATTTTGTGAATAGTCGGCTACCGACAGGCAATTTGGGATGGGGAGTACATGGAATGGGGGTTGGAGTTGAGACTCGTCAGATAGGCCCCTGTTGGTTTTTTATGTTAGATTGTTGCGGTAAGACGGACACATAGGTAATGCATTACTATACCGTACTCGCCTTTTGTACACATAGTAGGATGTCATTTTTCAATTCCTACCGTTACTATAATTATGTCATTTTAAAATGTACATGTATTTTTGTTCATTAATTTATAATTTCAGTGTCAGGGCATGCATGGAGGTGACCCCCTCCCCGAATACGCGACCGGAGTAGTCAATTCCATAAATTGTCAAGTTTCAATGCCGTATAGCTATAATGATATAACGGTATTATAACCCGACAGGTTATATGAATCGACACCAGAGGAGGACTTGAGACAAAGTTGTACTGTAGTTGATGTGGTTTATTCGGCTGGCTCGATGTGCGGCTCTCTGCTCAATTGCCAGAGCTCATAGGGATTTTATACATTTGTTGGACATTCCGTTTTTCATCCATCATACAAGTTTCCTTGCCTTATTAGGTATTAGCTACTAGTCTTTGAATATTAATACAGCGTGCATAAATATGTTTGGTTCATTTGGATTTGAGGGTAGGGTTAGTCAAATTAGTGAACACAGACTTTTCCTTATAAGGTCGGTGGGCTGCCTCATCACCCATCCGGTCCAGCCCTGCTTTCCTCCCCAAGGGCCTTGTGGTTCAACTAGTCATTCCTTAAGTGAGGCTCATTACTTGGAAAGCGGTTCTACTGTTGAAGGTCAATCCGTGCATTGGACTTAAGTAGCCATACAACATGTGCTATTGTAACATGATGATAGTACCCGAAACACAGGAGGAAATGAAATCTATACCTGGACGATTTGACATCATTATTTGGGCTCCAGTATGGTGGCAGAGAGCGAGTCGTGAAATTGACGGCAATATTGACGATTGGCGATGTCCGTCCAAGGCCACCGTAGTTCAGAGATTCTTTTATTCATCATTTTATTCTTAATGTTATCGATGTTCATTTTGGTTTTACCCTGAATATCATTAAACAAATCGAAACGTCCCTTCTGTCTGCCATTTACAATGTGCACACTTAATTATCTTGTAATGTTTTCAGCTAATATGTTGAAATGCAGATATTAAATTGTTTGACTGACTGAATCGGATACAGTAAGCCCTTAAACTTTTGTTCGTCGTTAATCTTTAAGAGCTGTCGAGTCACATTTCGTGTGTTGAATGTCACATTCACTGTTGCCTATCAACCTAGACTTCAATTAAAACAACAAATTTGAGTCAACAGACATCAGCTAGCACCACAGATAAATTCTTTTACCTTATTAAACATCCTAAATAGCTTGAAAATGCCAACCTTACCAGCAGATTAAAAAGTGAAATTTTACGCACGTTGTTATGGACAAACCTTTTGGCCAATTGGGTGCACTGACGCGCGTGGCACGTTTCTGACAAAAAATCATAGATATCAGAAGAATAAAAGGCTTTTATATCTATGCAGCCAGATAATGTGTTATAAACCCAGCGTGCCACGCGCTTGATACATGACAGTCTGTTCTTTGTTTAGTTTGTTCCAGCATGTGACAGCAGGTAAGGAACAATCTGATAAATCTTTGGAGACTGCGTTCCATAAACTAGATTAAAATTGGGTCATAGAATCTATTTGGTTTTGCATATTTTCTTTCTCTGTGCTCAACCGACGCTCTATTTTGGTACAAAATTTTCTTGAACTATTTACTGACTATACGTTTAAAAGTTTTAGCCACTGATGAGCAAACCATGTAACTCACATTTTTCCTATTATGCAGGAAAGTTGTCTTGGAATTTTGCATGCCATTTTTCAAGTTACAGGTTTCAAGCAATCCACCTCAGAAGTTCACTGTTCGCTTCGCCAACGTCTGTCATTTTAAGTGCAGTTTCTAATTTTGTTCAAAACCTGGGGTGTTTGAAGAATGGAAACCAATATCTTTGCTATCCGCTGCATGGTTCATTCTCAACCTATCCGACTCAATGAAACTCTGAGCTCAACCTTACCTGTTTCAGTACGTCAGTTATTGGTAAGCTATCCACAGAAAGGTGAAGCTGTTTTCTGGCCACCTTGACTTTGTAAAAGGAAGTTCTTTTGTAGCACAATTCGAGCGGTGATAAGTACCCAGCTCCAGAATTTTCCCAGTTAATAGTTTGGAGTGCGAATGAGTGCGCCGACCAGTGTTGGAATTCAATGGGGCTCTATTTATGTATGCGGTAACTAAAGGATAGAAAAAAATAGTAATAAATGCAGCCAGCCGAAAGAGCTGTATCGGAAATAAAGACTCGGGGGCGAATGAAAAGTTCTTTTATGAAAAAAGCCTCCAGTTCGCAGGTGTGTACACACTTTGTCAAAGAAAACAAACTTTGGGATCCTGGGAAAAGTGATGCACAGAGCCTGAATATATGGAATCCCAGGGAGGGCAAGATTTGGTATATATCAAGTAATTTGACAGTTTCTTGCTTGAGAGGTTGTTGGGTGTCAAATGGCTGTTTCGTGTTTGATATATGTGATTCCGTTGAGCCAGGTATAAACCACAAGATAAGGACGACAAAATCTGTTAACTGAATGTCAGTTGTGGGTAAATCGCACAATCGGTTTTCTCTCTCTGTTAATTCTTTGACCTTTCGCAATTCCAAATTCAAATTACGGCAATTAGAGGTAGACCTATAGTGTAAACAAAATTTCGTTCATGCGAAAGATACGTACGTGTTAGTGATTGAGTGACTGCAAATGAGAATGGGAGCACTGACTCTGTACTGAGACCAATGAATTGAGCCGGGTTAGGAAAAAGATACCAAACAGTTCAAAGCTCCCCATTGAACTAGCAAACCAATGGGACATGGGTAAAGGTGTGAGAGTTTTTGGTGTCAGGTGTGAAGTTATCCTTTCCTCGTCTTTCCCGAGCAGGCTTGCTTTTTTCTACGATCCTCACCCCAGACTTAGTGGAAAGGATTTCCAGTTCAAAATGATGGCTGAAAACTTTCTCACTTTGGATTGATCACCTCATCGAGCGTGTAACATGAGTACATTGTAAAATGCGTGCCGATTTCGAAAAGCATGTCTCATATGCACACGCACTGGACTGGATAACTGCTAATTCAATGTTCATTGTATCTACCGTGGCCGCGTGTTTTTATATAGCCCTTAGCCAATGATAAACTTTGTGCCTTTCTGCTTGCGCAATCACCTTGTACCAATGCGACAACAAAGCGAACTTTAAGCCGAAGAAAAGGGGTTTCAGAATGCTCGATTTAGCGTAAGAATCGAGTGGATTGTCTGCGGAACCTTGACCAAACAGATTTCTAAATGCCTTTTCTTTTCTTCCTTTTTGCCCCTCTCTGGCTTGCCTCTTGCAGCACTGTGGTTGCATGCAGCTACTTTATGTAGTTCAACGAGAAAAAAATTCCCGAACTGTTGGGAGGTTTAGTGGGACCAAGGGAACCTCAGGCTGTAAGTCTGTGATGGGAGTTCGTCGTTTTAAACTCAGCCACAAGTTGATGAAAATGTCTCCAACGTAAGGTTTTGGGTTGGAGGACACAGTTTGCAGCAATGAAACCTTTTTCTGCTTTTGATTTTGGTAAAGGAAATTGCTGATGTAGATACCTTTGCCAAGACTTGAGATGGTAGTCGCCTGAGTGCCATGCCGAACCCGCAAACAATATGTTCCGAGGTAAAATTACTTGTGACGTACCAAAATAGCCTGAACAATATGGCAAATGATGCAAGTATTTCAACGCTCTCGAGTTCACCTGCGACGAGTGTGGCAAATTCTTCAGGAGTTGGGAAGAACATAGCAGGACGCGGGAAAAAACACTGAAAAACTCTACCTACCCCCAGAAAATAGTCCATCGAAGGGGCTTTGGCATGTATGAATTTACGACAGTTTTCAAATATTTCAAGTCATGAAATATTCACAATGACATGAGAGCTCATTCTTCATGATCCACATATCTGACCATTCCCGCGTAAATTTGTGAGATAATATTGCGAACGACGATATTACGAACGACCTACTCGCTGGTTTTAAGTCGAGACAAACGATCGTATTCACAGGCTTTTACAATCAACGTTACCTGGACAACCGCTCCTATTAACACCTTCTAAATCAACGCAGCAAGCAGACCCATTTTCACCCAGTCAAAAAGTACGTTCACTTGATGATTCTATGTGTGAATAATACACCTTTAAAAAAAAGCAAAAGTTTCACAGAAAGCAAGTGTCCCAGTCAGAATTATCAAATATCCTTTCACTCGGGGGGTTTCAATACTTGTTCACTTTTTTCTGTTTTCATTTAGGCTGGTCAGTTAGTTTAGGTAGTCACACGTTTCCATAATTCAACAGAATGGCTATTTATTTGCCTAAAATTTAGAAGTTTCCCCGTGGTATTTAAACTGTTATAATAACTTATTAACGATTCAATTTGAAATCGTAGAGAATCCTTGTATTATTCGGAGGATGATGATAACTTGAATATTTAAAACTAATGAAGATATATGTCCCTAAATTTGGGGGCGCTTTCAAGGCGCTCCTGAGTTACAATGCCAGCTAGTGCACATTTGGAAATGGGTTTGTCAGTTGTAGCCACGAAGGTTTTCCTTGCTTTTATTTAACGTTTCTGCTGAAACTCATGGTTCTTTTAACATTACAGGGAACGCTATCCCTCACAAGTCACTAGTCCATGTCCACCTACGGTTTTAGACCAGTAAATATGTTACCGTAGGCAACAGTAATAAATACCCCCACTTCAAAAAAGGAAAAAAATATATATGTTTCTCAGGTGTTCAAGACATATCAAAATGAAAGGCTCATTTCCTCATCTTTTAATTTTCCTTTCAATTTTAGTGGCTTATTAAACCAATGACTTTTGAAGATATTTATCTCCAGAGATAACCACCCCTCAAAGCAGCCATGAGGCCTATCGCCGTTTTGAAAACTGATACCTACACTTCATTGCAAAATACAGCGGTTTGTAGAGCCCCGTTTTCTCCATTACTTTTAGAAATACAAGCTGGTAGTCCTCCTGGAAGATTCCATCCTTCTCAACCAACTATCCAGTCCATGTGCCACAAAATGCTCTAATTGAAGAGAATTTTACAGCATACACATCATGATTCGGTCTGCAGAGGCAATTTTGGGCCAATTGTGCAGTACAGCAGGTGAGTGTGGTGGTCTTGAGAGGACATGAAAATCTAAAATATTAACGTCTAATTTCATGTGCGAAATTCACGACTCGCTCTCCAGTAACGAATATTGATGTCAGTATTCGTGTCGAATACTCTTCGATCGCGAATATTGAAGTCAATTTTTGCGTTTTGAAATTCACGACCATCTCTCCGAAGGCAAATTTGTCGCTATTTTTCCCTGCAAGTGGCAGGCAGACGATGCATCCAAGCTTGTCCACTTGATACGAATCAGAACAGGGCTCATGGGGCAATAGCACGATGTACCACACATGGTATGTATGCGGGCAGCCGAAACTGACTAACCTAAATGCAGGCTTCACATGAAGTCAGAAGCTGGTGGAAGCCGCCATTCGGTAAGAGTAGGCCCTATAGCTTCTTGCTAGTTTTAGGTCATTGCACGTGTGCGTGTTGACTTGACCTAGCCCCTTTCAAGCTGAAAAAGAACAATTTGCGCGACAGTATTCTCGATCGGAGAGTGTGAATTCCTATACTTGGGACGCCAATATTGACGATTGCTCACGTCCCTTCAGGGCCACCATAATGTATTGAGGACAGTGCCGTTATTACAACTTGAGGGAGTTGTACTAGGTCCTTGGCGTTGTCAATATCTCTGGTGATATTGCTGACAATTTAGGTGATTCATTAAGTACTGGCAAGTATCGGTAAACTCAAAATGATACATCATTTAGTGCTAAGCAAGACAGTCGAACCAAAATGCAAGCATTTCAGTTATGCTACGAAGGTGTAAAGGCAGATTAAGACTGCCCCTATTAATGTTAGAAGTTTGTCCGCCGAAATGGATGAAATTCGATTTCTAACAAAGAAAATTGTTATCAATGTTTTATCTGAAACCTGGCTATCGGATAAATTAATGGTATTGAGATCCAGAACGACGAATACACTGTTCTGAGAAATGACGGAATAGGTGGTACGGTGAAGTATGCGTAGAAGTAAGGCATACCGCCTTAAAATAAGAGTTGACCTGACAAACGATACTCTTGAAGCATTATGATTGGACTTCAAATTTTGAAACGTGACTTATTACTCTGTTGTATGTGCAGACCTCCCAATGTTAACCATGATTGCTTCAATAGGATGCTTGACACTTTTGAAACTTCGTTGAATGTAATGAGATTTTTTTATGGTGTGTTCTTAATATTGATTACAAAATCGACGAATCCTTTTGCATGTCAGCAAAAATTCTGTTCAATCAACTGGTTACCAAACGTACACAGGTCACATGTGAAGATCTGTACCTGAAAAAATATACCCTCTTTGACCTGGCAGAGGCAACTCTTAGTGGTCAGCATGGTGTTTGCTAAACACAAAGGTTTGGGGATTGTAAGAATTTTGATGGAGATACTTCCTCATTGAATATCAAGTGTTGTTCTATTTTTATTAGGTGTGAAGATTTCTGTTTAGAAGATGACAGGCAGTGGACTTTCCTGCATAATGAGGTTTTAAGGATTTGTAACTGTAGGCCTAAGCATATGCTCCCATGAAAACGGTCAGAATTAAAAATTGGCACTGGGGAAACCCCGGATCTATACTTATTTATCCTGAGTATTCCATTCATTGAGAGAAACTCACTGCTCTCCCATCGATCCCAGTTCCCACAGTAATACTAAATAATTAAAATATTGAAAACACGATGCGCATGCGCATACCGAACACAGCCGAATCGTCGAAAAAGATTCGGAACTCAGGGTACCATCGGGCCGAACACCGTCAAAAAGATCGGAAGCTTTTTAAATTCGGATGCTTTCTCAATTCCGATGAGTTTTCAATTGGGATGCTTTCGGAATTCAGAGGCTTTCTGAATTCGGATGAAATGCGGGTGCAGAACTCGAAACCTTCGGTTGTTTATTGTCGGGGAAAATGCATTCGAATCTGGAAAACGTTAGGTCTGTCAAATTTCATTCGGATTTCGAAAACATGTTAGATCTGGAAATTTTTATTCGAATCTTCAAAACATGTTAGGTCTGAAAAAATGTACTCGAATATTAAAAACATATTAGGTCCAAAAAAATTTATTCGTATCTTAAAAACATGTCAGGTCTACAAACATTTTATTCGAATCTTAAAAAACATGTTGGGTCAAAAAAATTTCATTCAAATCTTAAAACATGTTAGGTCTGTAAAATTTCATCCAAAAAGATATATTAGGTACGAAAAATTTCATTCGGTTTTGGAAAATGAATTCAAAAACTCAAAGTACGGTCTGTTTTAAAAAACATTAGATTAAAAAAAATTCGACTTTTAAAAGAGCATTACATTTTTCGGAAAATATGTTCCGATCTTTTTGACTCTAATTCTGCTTCGTAGGTATAAACGTCAATACACGGTCACGCTGAGCGTCGTTGAATGAGGGAACTGCCTGAGATATGTATGAATGTGCGTTATGTTCCTCTGTGGCTATATGAATTACTCTAAATCTGTGAGAAGGGTGCCTAAGAACAAACCCGGCGAGGTTTTAGCTCACTGAACACTGTATGTTCATAGGGAAAAATATTTTAAGATTTCGATTTCGATGAAAAGTTGCTGCGTGACCTTTTGAATTGCGCCTGAATTTAGTATATTGGAGACGTTCTCATGCTCAGTCGATTCCAGCTATGCGATGTCATGCACTGTACCGACCAATTATAGTGACCGCGCGTTTGTCGTGTCAACGCTTGTGCGTATTTCTAATGGCAATTTTCAAAAAGGCATCTTTCGACGCATTGTTGGAAATGGCCTTCTTTCATTGTTTTCACTAAAACAAGTTCACAGGGAGTTAAGTCCAAATGCCAACTTTAAACCAAGTATTTTTTCATTTATTATTTCGTCAGTTACTTTTTGGATAACTAAACGACGAACTGTTCCTTTTATCTGGTGAATATTTTTACTTGAATAAAAAGTAACCGTGCAATCTGCGTAAAAAACAGTTTTAATATACCTCGGTCACAGATGGGATATCAGTAATGAATAAAGAAAATCATAATTTGTTTGACAAAACTTTCCCAATTTTAGTTACTTGTATCCCTCCACGAAGGTGAGACCGGAACAAGTTGAGCTCCAGACTTCTCACATGTGTAATTATTTTATGGAGCAAGATGGTGTGACTAACAGTGTTAAAAGCTTTACAAAAATCTGCTCCTGTAAATTTACAATGGCCCTTCTGCTTGAGCAGGAAGTCTGAAACATAAACAAGTGCTGTTGGTGTGGAATGAAGAGGTCTAAACCCCGATTGCTTTCGTGCTAAACATGTACTTATTGTGAGAAAATGGGAAAACAATGCTCAACAATGTTCACAGCAGTTGATGTAACCGAAATATGTTTTTCTATTCAGCCAGGATGCAAAGACTGGTTTGCGCATATCATGCCTTTTTGGAACTTTTTCACGGCGCAGTGGGAACCAGTACAGCATTGCGTATTGAGCATTATCATTGCGTGTGTAGCTATAACGAAGGGAACTTGCAAAAAAAATGGAAGTATATTTAGGCTAGGTAAACAACTTGCTGATAAAGATTTTTGGATTGTGCCGTAAACATAGGCTCGGTCGGGGTAGACCGGAAGCATACCTACTTTGGGTCTTACGGAGCTGGCAGTAATTATGATGATGTTAATCAGGTTTTGCAGTCTGATCTTGAGAGCATTCATGATTGGTATGAATGTGCTCATCTTTCCATTAACCCTGATGAAACTAAAATTATGCTCTTCGGAATCTAATTGTGTTCACAATTTCGGTAAATATTTCACTTAAAGTCACGCTGTTGACAGAGTAATGGTATTTTCGGATCAAAGTTGATGAGGCCCTTACCTGGGAATCACATGTTTGGAATGTTTGTAAGTCGGTTGTTTGAAGATTCATTTCATTGGATGAATAACCAATTGGTTGTATAATTGTGTTCATAGTTTAGATTCAGACGGACTTTGTAATGGATGGTTTAACATAAGAAACGCCGATTCTCTGAATGTCGCTTAAAAGAAAGCTTCAGTGATCTATTAATCTTCCAGGTGCTAGTATGGAACAACTTACCTGTTATGGTCCAGAATTCATCACCAGTTGATTTCTTTAATATATGAGAAAATTCATTTTTAAAAGTGCATTTTGAAATTTTTGACCGTCTTAACTTTTCATTTTACCATATTTTTAGAGTCCTTTTTTAACCTTCTACTTGTCTATTTGTCTTTTTTTGGAGTCACATGTTTATTATTTAATGCAGTGTATGGGATAATATTTTGTGTCCTAAATAAAGATAATGGAAGGACCTACCCAGCTATCTACCTTAACTGCCTGATTGACGGACTGACTAAATACATTCATAAATAAATACATGCACATGTAAACAAATGTAAACAAATGACTCTGTATTTCAAAGAGTCCCAATTTTGCAATACACCTTTCCTTAGCTAAACCTTCAGTTACTTCATGTCGTCTCTGTAAGACCTCTGCTTTGGTGTAATTTGGTGAAATGATTTTCTTTCTAGTTATGGCTATAAATGGGGTAGCTGATGAAAAAAGCAAGCGGTGTTTCGGTTTTTCTTTTGATCGCTAAACGCCTATGGGTGTCTCCTGGAAAGTACGAAAGCTGTTAGTAACACAGAGACAAAACGTAATTCCATTGTGTTGTGCGCCTAAAAAACGACAGATGTTAGCAAGAATCCATTAAAACTACGTATAATGGGTCTTTCAGTTCACGAACATTATGACTGGGACAAACAAAACCCAACGCTACGGATACTGCACAGAACTTGTAGCCCTTTCTGTCAAACTGCATGCAAATAGTGTGTTTTTATACGATGGAATGTTTCCTAGGATATAAATTCCCAATGGCCAGCTTTAGCAACAAAAGTCAAAATGCCAAATATCGCACAAAGAACACCAGTCAAACATTTACGATTATTGATTGCAAACCACCTTATACATATGTTATTTTACGAAAGAAGAATACACCCCTTTTAGTATACTACAACTGTAAAAGTCTCGCACATCAAATCTCCCAAATGGGAATAGTTCCACGCGGAAACTAAAAAAGTTCAAGGTTTCCAGGTATACAACAGTCAGACTTCGAGGGCAGGCGCCGTAATTTTTCATCGCACAGAAAGGAGCTTTTATTGAAAAAGAAATAAATTTGCTTTTTTATTCTCACTTTTGGGGGTGTCTTGATGGGACGTAGGCGCGGACGGAAGGGTAACAATACCTTGTGGTGAATTGTTCTGCATTCAGCGTGAAATATAGCCCTGATCCGTAACCATCAGTCATGTCACATGCGCGGTATCATTTAGGCACAATCCATCTTCCCGCACTTTTTGTTGTATGGCGGGCACAGAAAAGCAACTATTTAACTACCACAAACACGCATTACCTCAATGCCACAAAGTCACCGAGCAAGGTGGAAAATTACTGAAATACCTTAATCCTTCCAACAATCAAAAGCCTGACTTTTTGGGCCCACAAAGGGCACAATGTGGTTTTTGTGCTGCAGAGAAGTTGCATAGTTACTTTTTCAAAAATTAAACTTGTGCCAATGGCGGCGCCAGCCCAGGAAACGTCAACATCGGCGCTGAATAGGACATGTTGAGTATCGGGGGACGACCCAGATACTACGGCTGTTTCGTTCGTAGCGTTGGGTGTTGCTTAGCGACTCCTCCGTTATTGCAACCTCCAGCTTAATTATGGCTGTTTTGAAGCATTTATCACTGCCACCGTCGTTTGAGAAGTTGTCACTTTTGAACACCATTTCAAGTCAGTCATGTTCCAATACAACATCCCCTCCCAGGACCGTAGAATATAGTCTGGTTTCCAGACCTGATAAATCCGACAACTATCCCTTTCGATTTAAGGGTTTGGTATCACCCAATGTCACGTGACAATCAGGGGGATTTCCTCCTTTTTCCGAACACATACGAAAATATCAGAACACGTTATCGTCAAGTTTCGGATAGTACCGTTGATGGTCGGACATTTTCGGCAGTGTTTACGTACTAATCAAAAGATGAACATAACTGAAACACGTTTCAAAACGTATACAGTCATAATGGACGTATTAATTTAACAATTGATCTTGAATTCTTGAGTTTACGCTCAAATTGAAGGTCTCGTTGGCTTCTTTTCTATTAAGAGATAAATGCCGCACAGCAACTTTGGCAAACTATCCGTTCCGAGCGGAACAAAAGAGGGCGTGTTTTTTGGTACTCACCGTATAGGCGCGCCATGAGGCGCACAAGTATATGCACGGTTGACGCGGAACACGCCGAATACGCGTAGATAACTTATTCCAGCTTGTATAGAGCATCAAAGTGTGACGTCACTGTGAACCAGAAAGTGCAGTGCAAACGAATGGAATACGCGTGCGTGTTGGTTCACGCGCTGGTTCTCACGCTAATGCCTTTAACACACTAATTGTGCGCGTGACGTATTCGCTTCGGTACTCTATGGTCTTTGCGTACGCGCAGAACGTGTGCAGGAACCCACTTGTTACCATTTGCCTTTCTTTCGCCGATTGGGGCTGCACTTCAGATTGGGACAGACACTATATACATATGGAATTCCATATCTGCCGTCGCCCGTCGTCCGTC